>PVKU01006890.1:0-95908 GCA_004027475.1 Anoura caudifer
CATGACAAGAATCTTCACTGAAGCATTTTTAAAGAGAAACAAAACTTAAATATTCATCAATTAGATAACAGGCAATTAAGTTGTGGTATTTTTATACTGTAGAATACTTTTCAGCAGTTAAAATGAATAAGTAGTGCTACATGAACAGTGCCAATGTATATATGCATTGTATGCATCAACATTGACAGTGCTCACAAAGAACATAGCAAAATACAAGCTGAGAAAAAATTGGTACAGTTTGATACCATTATAGAGTTTAAAAATATGTATAATAATACAAGATACTGCTTATAGATACATGTGCATATAGCAAAATTGTAAAAATATTCATGAAAATAATAAATACCAAACTCAGACTAGAGCTTATGTCTGGGGAAAGAGAAAGGGGAATGGAAAATAGAAGAGGTATACAGGAGACTAACTGTATCTCAACTGTCTAATTTCCTAAAAACTCTAAGGCAAATACAGTAAAATATCAAGGTTGACTAAGCTGGTGGTATATTATTGTATCATTTTTCCACATGAAATATTTCATAATACAAAGTGAAAATAAAAGATTTAGGCATAAACATAGAAAAGGTTGAGAGATGAGTTAGAATATTTGATGTATCAGGGCACATGTGTCACTCTAAAAACATTTAAGCTTCTGTCTTCATTTTTGTCCGTGGAGAGTTCTTTTTTGGACTACCTCACTGATGTAGTTCCGGTAGCAGAATCTCTTATTTTTTTTTTAATATTCACCTGAGGATGTTTATTGATGAGAGATGAGAGATGAGAGACATCAGTGTGAGAGAGAAGCATCAATCAATTGCCTCCCATATGTGCCTCAACTGGTGACTGAAACCTCAACCTAGGTATGTGGCCTTGACTGGGAATTGAACCCACACCCCTTGGTGTGTGAGAGAACCAACCAAGCCACATGGCCAGAGCCTCTTGCTGTATTTTTAAAATATAATAAGTCCTGTTATAAGTCAGTGAGCCCATCTAAATTCTTTTATTCAAAGTTTACTTGGCAACTCTCCTCTGTCCAACAGTGGTCATTCCATATCATCACCAACCTTTTTCCTGAATTCTCTCAGCCCTACTCTTTTCTCGTTTTTGTTCAGTAACCTGCCCCTGAGATGACATGGGCTATGAGTTAGCTCATACAGTCCTCTTTTGGCTCAGAAAATCAACATGTGTCTCTCCTTTTATGAACTTGAAACTGCACCTATAGATGTCTCTCCAGTAGTTTTCTTCTTTCACTGTGTCCTGAGCCTCTTCTCTCTCTCTTACTTACCTTCTCTGAATCTGTTCTCTCCTCTGTAAAATGGAGACAATACATACTAAATTCCAGCACTGGAATAAGCATTGAATGAGATAAAAAAAAAAAAAGAGAGAACCAATGTAAAAGTTCATTTTTACTGTAAAAGCCATATGTCTTCAAGGGATGATAATTTACAATCCAGGATTTTAAGTGTAGAAAGATTTTATTGACTGCCTTAAAGGATCCTATTTATATAGTATTTGTCTCTAAAATACCTACAGAATGCACTTGCAAGAATAAATCATAAACAAAAACTAGGGAAGGAAAAGAAAATTAAATATGTGCCAAGTGTTAAAAGGAAACTGCAGGGAAGAGATTTAAAAGTTTGTACAGCATGATTCATTTAATGGTCATTTTGGATTCTCTTCACTCTGTTTTTTTCCCTGTAAGGTGATACTTTCTTCTCCAGAACTAATCAGAAGAATGTTTGAGTTTTGAAAGTACATGTTTTAAAACTGATAAAAATGATGCATTGTCTTATGCTCAAATTAGTAAATTGACATAGCACTCTGAATGAACAGCAGGATGTAAAAACACTTTTGAACAGTATTCTGAAACATTACAGATGCTTTTTTGGACTAGCTGCTCATTTCCCAAACAGACTTATTTGATAGCTTTTCTCATTTAATAAAAGGATGAATTGGAAAAATATGAACAGATTGTAATAACCAAAAATAAGTGAACTTGACAACCTGGAAGATGAGCAATTGCCAATGGACCGAATAATAATGTAGGCGAACTTTGGCATGCACAATTTATGTATGAATGAGAAATAAAATTTTGACATTTAAGTTTAGAACAGACTGCCTAGAAGAGGATTTTAGAAAAAAATAACATTTTTAATATCCTAAAAGATACTTTTCTAAAATATATTGTTGACTGTTTTTGCTAATAATTTTAAATACCCTTTCCTCCCCACCTCCTCTTTCCTCTTTCTTCCTTCATTTCAAAAGTGCAAAAATAAAACCCTGACAAGGAGGACTATAGTGAAGACTATAGTTTTGCCTTTTTTTATTTCATATTAGTCATAAAAGTAAAAATTTTGATCTTTTGTTTATATATCTTGATTATAGCTGATGTGTCTGAAAAATAGAATCATCATCTTTTTAAAAAAACTGGTATTTTCATTTCAACTGTTTCCTGATACCTATATAATCTTGAACAAGTAGCACTTAACCTCTCTAAACCTCAGATTCCTCATATATAAGAAATTCCTCATATATAAGGAGAAAGTAATAATTCAAGAATATTGTGATAATCATTATAGTATATGACAGTGTTAAAAATTATAAATTTAGTGAGCTATGCAAAATTAAGATATTTTACATATACATTTCACACATTATCTGGCAACATCTATTAGAGCATGCAGGCAGTTGAGCTTTTATTTTTCATTCACATATTTGGCACTGGCTAGAAACATCCAAGCAGCTGTAAAGCAATTAAGATGACTCCAGTTAAGGATTTAAGTAAGGAACCTTAAAGGAGGTGGTCTGTTCTCTTTGTATTAAGGCTACAGAAACAAAAGACTTAGGGAAGGCTCTGGGGTTCTGAATCCTTCCTGGTGGCAACCTCTTTATTATTCTGCCCTACCTTCCTTTTCATGGGTTGGGGGTGCAAGCCAGTGCTCGTTGATTTTTTGAGCCCTGTGTAAGGTATTTTATGTGGATTCTTCCAAAGAACAAACCTTTGTGGAATCCTTACTGAGAGAGGCAGTAGGAATGTAACGATAAAGATAGATAAAGCGCAGCTGTTGCCCACAAGCAGTCACAATATAATAGTGGAACGTGTATATGAAAAGAGTAGCAATACATGGGGCTAAGCATTTTAACAGAAGCGTACAAAAAGCGTTCAGTGGTAAAAATGAAAAAGGAACAAAGAGGCTGTAGTCAGGGTAGATTTCTGAAAAAGGAGACACTTGACCGCTCTGGGTAGGAGGGAGTTTGCCAGCTGAGTATGTGGACCTGCCATGGCAGGGCCTGATGGAGATGGCTGAAAAGCACATCTCAGGTGAAAAAGGACAACACGTGCAAAAGTACAGGACAAAACACTTGGTGTGTTGATAAAATTGCAGGCAATTTAGCTGTCTTAGCAGTAGAGCCTGAGCAGCAGAAAAGGAGTGTAGACATAGAAGAAATGGAGAGAGGTCATTCCAGTTGAGCAGACCTCAGTTAAGTTGTGGGAGTCAACAGTGAAAGCAGGATGCAGTTATGTCCCAACAAACCCATTGGAAGTTGAAAATACTGTACGTAAAAAATGCATTTAATACACCTAACCTATTGAATATCAGAATTTAGCCTAACCTACCTTAAATGTGCTCAACACATTATCTGGACAAAACCCCATCATAAGTCGAGGGGGATCTGTTATGAACGACTTTCCTCTTCTCACCAGAAGCAGAAGACACAGAAGAGCATTTTGTAGACATAATGGGATGCAAAAACCACAAAATGCGATATTCAAAAAGTGCTGGCAGCACAGTACGCTGGAGAGTAGGGTGTTTACCCCTTCTCCCCACCCCTTCCCGATCATTAGGCTGACTGGGAGCCCTGGCTCACTGCAGCTGCTCAGCATCACGAGAGTACATTATACTGCATATCGCTAGCCCAGGAAAAGGTCAAAATTCAAAATTTGAAGTGCAGTTACTACTGAGTATGTGTTATTTCTGCACCACTGTAAAGTCAAAAAATTATAAATTGAACCATCATAAGTTGGGGATTGTGTGTACTGCAGTGTGGAGTTCTTATAATCAAAATGAGTGGAAAGCTATTAATGGGTTTTATGTAGGCAGACTGGTCACCCTTAAGCTCTGTCTTTTTTTTTCCCCGTTAAGAAAATTATCTCCCTGGAGCAGGGTGGAGGAAGAATTAAATTGGTAAAAAGTAGTGGGAGAAGGTAAGTTAGGAAACTACTGAGAGAAATGATGGGTGTTTGAACTAAAGCAGTGGCCATGGAGATGGGAGAATGGATAAACAAACAAAAAGAAAAATAAATGAGGTGGGTATTGACATTCTCAGGCACAGGTGAACAGATCAGAGCTCAGAAAAGCTACGTCATCAGTCCAAGGTCACAGAAGTCAGGAAAGAGAAAGGTCAAGACTGAACATTGGTCTCTATTAACTCTAATGCCAGGACCAGCTTCCAAGCTGCATTCCCTTGGGTGGGTCACATCTACCTACAGGAAGGGAACCACTTTCCTCTTCACCCAAAGACACGTGTGAGCCTGAGAGGCATGCTCAGACACTCTCTTTCTAATGTGGCACCATGTGTCCTGGACCAGATATTTTACTTTAGCAATTCTTTCTTCCCTCCCTCCTTCCCTTTCCCTCCCTCTCTCTCTCCCTCCCTTCTTCCCCTCTCCCTCTTCTTCCTTCCCTCCCTCCCATCTTCCTTCCTTCCTATAAGCCTGCTACAAGAGTACATTTAATTTTACCTTCTTTTTTGGAAATGGTATTACTAATTATTAAATAGTATCTCTGAGCTAATCTGAGTCCCTGAGGTGGGGCGGGGGTGGGGAGGAGGGGGACAGAGGAAAGAAAATGTAGTTTTTTAAAAAAACTATTAATACAACCTGCCTTTATTTTTAAAAGGCTCACAGATCCTAAGTAATTTGTCTAGGCTCCTTTCCCTTTCTTTCTGCCTCCCTCCCTTCCTCCCTTCCTTTTTCTGCTTTACTTATAGAGTGATGGGAAATAATCTATAAAAATTAGGCAGGTAGAAAAAAGTTAATAGAAATTTTAAGAAAATGAGAGCCTTAGTTACTACTCAGAATCATTTAAATTTTTTTCATGCACATCAAATTAAATGTACTGTTTAATACAACTCTTTTCCAATAAAAAGTAAGATGAAGATCTTGAGTTTTCATGTCTTTTACCTGGAGACTAATCTGTAAGTAAGAAAATCACACTTAGATGTCTGGTAGATATATTTTACTTAACTTTAAAGAAAAAAAAACCCTTTTTTCCCTAAAAACTGTACAATTTTGAATTGCATAATTCAAATACTTAGTGGTTTATTTTAATCTTGTCAGATTTGAGATTTCATCTTGACCCCATGTTTTAGGGAATACAATGTTAGTGAAAGAAATGAAAAGAATTGTAGAATCTTGTTTTTCATGATGACGTAGAATCAAACTGACAGATGCTTTAGTTTGCAATTGCTCTTAGTACATTTCTCATCCATGGAATAAACAAGCTCATGTTTATATGGTGCGCTAATGTGTATGATGTGTCCAATTCTTTAAGTGACTTGTGGTGCAGTTGCTTTGAACAGTACAATAAAAAATGGATTTCAGAAATTGGAAAACTGAGTCTGGGTCTGCAAGTTGATTCAAGACAAATTTGGCTAAAAGTCTTAGTTTTCTCTTGTAAGAAGAAATAATAACAGTACCCATCTGTACTGGTTAGTGTTCTCCAGAGAAACAGAAGCAACAGGATGTGTTGCAGGAAGAGCTGCAGTTTGAGTTCAAAGGCAATCTCCTGGCTGAATTCCTTCTTGCAAGGGAAGGTCAGTCTGAGTTCCATTAAGGCCTTCAACTGATTGGATGAGGCCACCTGCAATGTGGAGAGCAGTCTGCTCTGCTCAAAGTCCGCTGATTTAAAAGTTAATCTCATCCCCGCCCCCACAAAGAAAAAAAACATTTCACATAAACACTCAGATAATATTTAACCACATTATCAGAGTACCGTGGCCCAGTCAAGTCATCCCATAAAATTAACCATCTCCCTATTTCAAAAGAATATTCTGAGCATTAAATGATTTAATACATGTAAAACACTTAGGACATTGTCTGGCACATAACATTCATGGGATGTTAACTCCTGTTGTTGTTGTTGTTAATATTCTAGCAGTTACTTTGTTAGAGTGGTATTGAAAAATGACTACTGTTTTGTAGCTTGTATAAGAAATAATTGTACTGTTTGAATAGGAGACATTTTAAAAGATCATGAAAAACAACAAACATAATATAGATAAGTGCTTTCTAGCAAATGGTCTGATGTTCTCATTCAAACTGAACTTTTGTGAAAAGAAATGCATTTATGTATTTATCCCAAGGAAAATACACTGGAAAAAGAATGTCTTTTACATGGCTTTTCTTGTCATTTTCAGAGATACAACTCTTGCTTTTCCAGGGGCTTGAAAAAGCTCAGATCTTCAAATTTAATTAGGAAAAGTTGCTTATTTCCTTTTAAAGTTTGTTCCTTATCTTTCTGTCTCCCTTTTGCTACTGCCAGAGAATTAGTATAAAATAAAGGCCCATCTCATAAAATCTTAGGCAGCAGTGTAATCATATTATTCACATGTAGTTCAAATGTAGAAGTTTGTTACAACCAGAAAAGCTGTGACGGATATGTGGTTCCCGAGAGGGTTTGGCCTTTCACCAAATAAATCGTTCGTGAATACACAGGGCTGTAGCCTGGACTTTCCTCTTTGCACCTATTTCATTGTAGGGTTCTTTACTGCCCACGCGCTGATTTAACAACTGAAGCCCAAGTTTAGAGATCAGCAGTTTCTTGCTCTCACAGTGCTGGTGTTCTCCCTTTCATCATTAATTGTGAATTCTGTCAAACTTTTTTTTTTTTTATCACAATTTGTTAAGAACTCTATACTCAGATTCCTTAACAAATCATCTCTTTTCTCAAACAACTTTTCTGACATCCCATTTATTTGGAGATGGTTTGAAAGGACTACTTTTTTTTAATTTTTATTATGAACACCCCTGGCTCTTTTTCTTTCGTTCATTCTTTTTTTTTTCTCACAGATTTTGACTGGCTTCCTTTCCCCTCTTATGTCATATGGGAATTCATTCAGTTTTGTATCTTCTGCTATAAAAATGCATTATTCTACTGTTTCCTAAGTTGTTTGTCAGCCTTATTAATAGTCAATCTAATAAAGGCCTCAGCTCCCATTTCTGTTGCATTGTCCTGTGTGGGTATGTATGGCTGTAACTCACCCTGCCAGCATTGAAGTTAGGGCAGCTAGGGTAGCTGCTCAACTGAGCAAATTGAGGAAGTGAGTAAAGGTGTTTGGGTACCCTTTGTCCCTCCCTGGGGCATCCACTCTTCTAACTCTTGAAGCTGTGCCCCTCCCTGCCCTCCATTTTCATTCCCCCAGCCAGTGCTCTTCCTCTGCCTTAAGATCCTTCTAATTCTGAAAAACTAATTTTCATCCAGGAGTTAAGGATCTCATACTGCCTCTTAATTTCCATTATATATGAGAGTGGTATGAAGAGAACAATATTCAACCCAAAGGAATATGAGTTGAACATCCAAGTTTATGAGATGGATAGTGTATCTTTTCAGCCACATTATATGGGTAATTACTTACTCTATTTGTGTGCAGGCCTTTAAAGAAGGTCTCACTATGAAATGGATCATGTTAGATTCCTGTTAAGCACACTGAATGTAATGGAAACTCCTGGTTTCCCACTTTGATCCTCACTTGTGTTGGTGTAGTTATCCCCCAGTTGCTTACAGTGTAGCTGCTAAGACCTTATAGCTGTACCCTTCTTGGGAGAATTCCCACCCACCAATTGAAGCCACCTAGCTTGAAAATTTATGGACAGTTGTTCCTGCCTTGGGGCAGCCCACAGCCATGGCCAGGAGCAGGCTGATATGCAGTACCAAGTCCCAGCCATTTCACCTAAGCTGACGCTACCATGGGTTACCACTCAGGCTGGGAAACTCTTCATGGGTTCAGCCTGAAGCTGGTCTCAGCTGAACCCACATCTTCCACTGTGTCCCTACTCTGCTTCATTCACTTCCTTACACAGTTCTCTGAGAGCCCTGTCTCAAAAGTCACTTGCACCCTCATCTCTGGAAGACTCTGCTTCTAGAGGACGTGACTGAGGCCCAGAGCATAAGCTTACGAACCAGCATAGCATGGGACCTAAAAGCAAAGAGGGACATTTTTTTTCTAGAAAGAATTGATTGGATTTTTCAGATTTTTTAAAAGATAGCATAAATACCCATCATGGAGAAAATCAGAATTTTGATTTGTTTTTTAGTTTCATATTGTTTTTACTTTGAGTTACATTGGGCAGGAAACCTAATCTCAAGAGATTACCTGACATGTCTTAATCAAGCATTATTAGTGGGAAAAAGAATCTGTTTCACACTCTTATTTGTTTTCCATTCATTTAAAACTGCATGCTCCTGTGAATTCATGAAAGGAAAAAAATATACAAATTATAGGACTTCTGGTCACAGTGGAGGCATAGGTAAACAAGCCTCACATCCTAGCACAAGTACAGAAAAATATTGTATCTAGACTACAAAACAAATAACATCCAGAACCATCAGAAAATTGAGCCACATAGCAACCAAAGATGTAAAGAAGCCATACCTAGATGGTTAGGAGGGGTGGAGGTGCAGAGAGAGGTGGAGAGGTGTGGAGAGGTGTGGAGCCACAGGAGTGATGCAGAACTGTGGGATTGACATGGAGAGGCAGTGGAATGGGTAGTCCCACATTCATGTGTGGTGGACAAAAGTTGGGAGGGATACCTTGGGAGAAGGATCCCAGCTCCAAACCAGACCATCCAACAGCTCAGGGTTCCAGCGCCAGGAAGATAAATCCTCATACCTTTGGATGTAAAAACCAGTGGGAGTAGGGGCAAAGAAAGAAACTGCTGGATTATCCGGAGACTCATCTTAAATGGCCCTCATGGATTTAGGACTTACGCGGACCCACCCCTTCTGGGATTTAGCACCAGGACAACAGCTGGAAGGGCACAAGTGGCATATCGGGAGAAATTGAAGTGACTGGCAACAGGGCAAGTGCTGGGAGACAGCTTCCTCCTGGGCAAACCTGCGGAAGCCAGGCAGAAGCATTGTCCCCTCTCCAAGCCCTCCCCCTACACAGACCCACAAAGTGATGAAATGGGTTGCCCTGCCCTGGCGATCACTTAAGGCTTTGCTCTACACAATTTATAGGTCTGCTTTTCTACAACGGACCCTTCTACTAAGACAGGGACTCAAAGCAGCTTTATCTGATACACAGAAACAAACTCAGGAAGGCTACTAAATTTAGGAGACAAAGAATATGGCCAAATGAAAGAACACAACTCCAGAAAAAAAATGAAACAAAACAGAGTTAACCAACCTATCAGATGCACAGTTCCAAACACTGGCTATCAGGATGCTGAAAGAACTCATTGACTACAGCAACAACATAAAAAAGACCCAGGCAGAAGTGAAGGTTACATTAGTGAAATAAAGAAAAATCTACAGGGAACCAATAGTGGAGGAGATAAAATTGAGTATCACATCAACAATTTGGAATATAAGGAAGAAAAAAGCATTCGATCAGAGCAGCAAGAAGAAAAAAGAATTGAAAGAAAACGAGAATAGAATAAGAAGACTCTCAGACATCTTCAAACGTACCAGCATCTGAATCATAGGGATGCCAGAAGGAGAAGAGGAAGAGCAAGAAATTAAAACCCTATCTGAAAATATAATGAAAGAAAACCTGCCTAATTTGGTGAAGGAAAAAGACATACAACCAGGAAGCATAGAGTCCCATACTGGAGGGACACAAAGAGGACCACATCAAGACACATAATTAAAATGCCAAAGGTTAAAGACAAAGAGAGAATCTTAAAGGCAACAAGGGAAAAACAGAGTTACCTACAAAGGAGTTCCCATAAGACTGTCAGCTGATTTCTCAAAAGAGGCTTGTAGCAAGGACCTACAACCTAGATTACTCTATCCAGCAAAGTTATCATTTAGAATTGAAGGGCAGATAAAATGCTTCCCAGAGAAGGTAAAGCTAAAGGAGTTCATCATTACCAAGCTGTTATTATATGAAATGTTAAAAGGACTTATTTAAGAAAAAGATCAAAACTATGAACATTAAAATGGCAACAAATTCACACCTATCAACAATTGAATTTAAAAATCAAACCAAGCAAACATCCAGAACAGCGACAGAATCATGGATATGAGATCACTTGGAGGGTTATCAGCTGGGAGGGGGAAAGGGGAGAAAGGGGGAAAAGATGCAGGAATTAAGAAGCATAAATTGGTGGGTACAAAATAGATAAGGGGATGCTAAGAATAGTATAAGCAACATGAAGCCAAAGAACTTACATGTTGTTTGACCCACGGACATGAATTAAGGTGGGGGAATTGCTGGAGGGAATGGAGATACTGGGCAGAGGGAGGCAAAGGGTTAAAATTGGTACAACTGTGGTAGCATAATCAAAATATATTTAAAAATATAGAAATTATAGATTTACAAATTTAACCATGTGAAAATCTCATAGATATAAATGAATCTTCCAAACAAAGTGCATTGATGAGTTGCTGGGTGGCAAAGGCTGTTGTAGAGATTTTGTACTTGGTCAGCCTGAGAACAAATTCTGGTCCAGGGAGGTGTGGGAGGCTCTGGCGTTTTCTGTATATTGAAGGATGTCAGAGCTTGTTTCACTGGGCATCTTGTCTACAACCCTATCTCAAAGAGAGAAAATCCGAAGAGTTTATCCTTCAATGGCAGCAGGCTTTAGATTGTTCCAATTTGGGTGATGTTTTTATTAGAAGGGCCATCAGTCTTCAGTTTTCCACAGTACAGAGCCATGTCTATGTGTGCTCACCTCTCATATTTGAGGCAGCTGGAGTTACCCATGCAAATCTCTGTCCATAAAGTTGACACTTTTCTTGTTCTCATTCTGCATCTTCCGATTCTGCTGTGACTGAAGGGTTTTACACCCCATCTTTGATCTGCCTCTGGCCCTTTTCATTTGACCGTTGTATTTGGATTCGGTTGGTTTGGTACCTTCCCCCTCTTTTCTTTCCCTGCCTCCTCACAGGAGCTCCTGCAGATGGATAAATCACTTGGACATCTTCGAGGAGAAGTGTACAGCTCATTCTTTAGGCATACCACTGCCTCCTAATGTCTTACTAGACAATGTCGTCAAAGTATTCCTTACTAGAGAAGAGGACAAGTAGAACACAGGGGAGGCCCTCAAACAAGTGGGAGGCTTTCCACTGCCAAGCTCACAAATAGATTAAGCCTTTAAATTCTACCACATTTGCTCCAATTGTAATGAGATCCCAGTGGGATGAAAGGTGAGCTGATTTCCTGAACCTCATCATTGACCTCGTCCATCAACAAAGGTTTCTTACTAGGGAAATGCTAGCTTACTGAATGTTCCCTGTCCACCTTGCAATTACTAGAGCTTTGGGAACAGGGTCAAAACTTTCTTTCTGTTATGACTTTATGTACTGCTAGCTATCTTTTATTGTACACCTACTATGTGACAGTCATGGTGCCAGATAATTTTAGTCAGTGATGTTAATTGTTATTGCTGTGTGCAAGGCTTGGTAATATCTCCATCCTGCAAAAAAAAAAGTTGTTTAGAGAGGTTAAGGTTAGATATTAAGTGACAAATTTGAATACAAACCTACATGTGTCTGATTTCCAAGCCTATAAGCTATTATATCCATTTTTATTGTCCTATAAGTACTCATTTCAGCCTAGCAACTATCCTTTTGCAGAGCCCCCTGTATGAGTGATCTATAGGTGCATAATGAGCTTAGTGGCTTAAAACAATATTATCTTTTCACAGTTTTCATGGGTCAGGAGTCTGGTCATGACTTAGCTGGCTCCTTTGCTCAGGGTCTCAAAAACTGTAATCAAGGTATCAGCTGGACTTTGTTCCTTTCTGGAGCTTGGTGTCCTAAGCCATTAGCACAGTTCATTTCCTTGCAGCTCTATGGCTGAGAGCCCGGGCTTCTTCCCAGCTATCGCCCGGTGGTCACCCTCATCTCCCAAAAGCCTCTTCTTTTCATTGGCGGTTCATATGATGCTGTTTGCTCCTTGAAGGGCAGTTCTGGAGTCTCCTTCTCCAGTGTGTTACCATGGAGTATTATAAACCTAACCTAATCAAAGCAGTGATATGACAGCACCTTTGTCTATTCTATTGGTTAGAAGCCAGTCACAAGTCCCATCCATATTCAAGGGGAAGGCATCTTACACAGAGTCACTTACTGGGGGTCACATTAAGGTGTCTCTGTCATACTCCCTCACTTAAGATCTCACAGGGCTGCCCGTGAAGCTTAGGAAAGCATAGCCCAGCGCATAAGGGATGACATTCCTGCTGCAGTTGGTGGTTCCAGCTGCTATTTTCCTCCTCCATTTAATTGGGGGGATATTATTTATTGACTTTCCTGGGGCAGGGTGACAATTTTCCATAAAATGCTTTTATACCTACGATGAAAGACTCTTTATAAAGCCAAAGTACATTTTTTTTTCCCCTAAAAAGAAAAATAGAAAGAAGTCATCTGTTGCTACGGAAACCACAACCTTTTGCTGTGCTTATTTAGAAAAGAGACATTCAAGACTCTTCACTGTAGGAAAAAAAATTGTGCTTTATGTTGGTGAGAATAAACAAAGAAAAAGTATCAGACCCCTTAAAAAAATCAGTTATCTCATGTCTTGCTAAAAATATTTTCTCAGGGGTTCAATTTAAAATTCACTCTCTTTACCCCCTGCAATTTTTATCTTGTTTGCTTATGAAATTTCCTTTGAAGTTTAGCAGAACTTTTGGGTTTGGACAAAACGTGAGGAGCTGAAGGGATACTATGTAAGCAAAAACCATTCTGGAGCAGCAGGCTGAGAGGCTATGGGATCTCCCCATCCCATTCCGATTGTGCCTGGGAACTAAATCAAAAAAGAACCTCAGAGCATTTTCTAAATACTATTCATCCTCATTTCATCATCAGTCTCCTTGTATTATTGCTTAAATGATCATGTTCTTGTACAGATACTGTGATTCAAACACACTTTTAAAAAGGTAGTTCTATTTTTAGGTGTGTGAGATTTTAGCTAAAATGGTTTGATATGGTGAGACCGTAAACACCACCTTCACAGACCCTTTAGTGAAGTCTTTTCCTTCATGGCATGATGGGATGTGTCCCCCCCAACCCCCGAAACCGCTTGGTGGTGACCAGGCTCACTGAGCCCAGGTGCCCCGTCTGCTGGGCCAGACTGCCGCCATCTCTCAGGGTCCAGCGGAACTGCTAGTTAGAGTCTCTTCAGAAATTTTCTGGGAATATTTTACTCATGAAAGTGTGGAAAAGAGACAGGATGGGGCAAGGGGGAGACGGTAACTACAGTGTTCTGACCTATGGAAATACTGATACATAACAATGGTGTGTGTCTGGGAACATGGCCTTGGGCAGTGTCACTCAGAGCCTAAAAATGAAGAGAAAAGGCATCTGAAAATTGAGGAGAATATTATTTTGGATTGACACTGTATGTGGTTTGTGTGCCACTAATTCTGCTGTTAGTACTGTAGGAAAAATAGCCCAAAGTGGGTTTTGTGTCTTGTCTTCCTAAGAAAGGAGTTGTGTGCTGTTGAAGATTGTGCTCACCTGTTCCTTCAAAAGGCCCACAGCCCTCAGAGGGCAGGGAAAAGGGCCGGCGGACTCAGGACCCCAGTTATCCCAAACCCACCTTCTGGGCAAGCAGAGCATTGCAGAGGGTGAGCTGCCATGTGAGCTATAGACAATTAAAGAATAAAGGGAATAATTATTTTATTTCTTTTTTTCGTCTCAGATCTCCCTTTCATATCCAGCTTTGCTCTGTGAGTTGAGGTCTGTGCTGATGGGACAATATTAGATTTATTACTGTGGTGATTATATTAAGTCTTGTTAATCTGAGCGGTCAAGTTCCTCTTGGAAAAATTCTCAAGGGATTACAGCTATAGTTTAAAAGGATCTTACACTGAGAATCATAAATACAATACAAATGAAAACACTAGTCCCCCATTATCTACGGGGGACCTGTTCCGGGATGTCCGCTGGATGCACGGAACCTTGGTTAGTACCCAACTCTATATATACTATGATAAAGTTTAGTGTACAAATTAGGCATACTAGGAGAGTAACAACAACAACTAATAACAAAATAGGACAATTATAACCATACTGTAATGAAAGTTATGTGAATGTTCTCTCTCCCTCTCTCTTTTTCTTTTCTCAGAATACTGTGATATTTTTAGACTGGACTCGATGGAGGTTAATTAAAACCATGGGAAATGAAACAGCAGATAAGAGAGGACAATGGTAGGGAATAAAAATACATTTTTTTAGTTCAACATAAAAGCATTAAATGTAATATTAAAGCAACAGTTTGAATCACTATGTTGCCAGAGTTGTTTGTATCCAAGAACTATACGAACTAGATTTCTGATATCATTCGATCTCAATGGGGTTTAAGTTTCTAGCTTTCTACAGGAAAAAAGATAGCCATTTTAAACTGCATCTACCTACAGATGAAACATTCCTTGAGGCACAATGTGAAAATTAGTGGAAATTATATGGATAATTTTATCTAGGGAATATAAGTAGGATAAGAGTTTGAAAAGGCAACATGCCACTGTGTTCTCTAATTTTCAATATTATTATACTAATAATTGAGAAATCAAATATTTTGATTAGGAGCTAGGAGCAAAACTGCAAATATTCTTCTACTTATAAGTTATGGGCAGCACCGCCTATTGCTAACAGCACTAGATAGTTTTTTGGTATTCAGTAGTAAAAGAAAAACAAGTTAAAACCACTCAGTTTGACATGGTTGCATACCAATAAGGAATAGCTGTTTTCAATCTCTTTTTCACAAGTGATCCTGACAGGCTACTCAAAAAATATCTACCCACATTCTCCACTTCATAGGTTTCTGTGTTGCTAGGAGATAGAAGGCATCAGGGAAGTAAATGAAATGGGCAGGGGAAGTAAGAATAATTGGGAACACTGAACTGGTTAGCCTATTCTGCCTAAATATGCAGAGTATAATGGTTTACTGTGGCAAATTGCCCCACCAAATTTGTTTACTGGTAGTCCAACCACTTGCTATTGTAGACTGATTCACAGTCTATGTAATTCTCAGGGAGAAGTAATTACATAAACAGGAAAAGAGAATTAAAGTTATATATAATGCTGGAAAACAATTGAAAAAATCACTGAGAAAAACATATCTTTGAAACATCAAATTAAGCTTAATTCTAGACTGCACACAAATATTTTTCCTTTTTGAAGTAACTGTTGGAAATCGCAATAGTCAGATTATTTGGACATCATTTAATTATGTTGGATCAGGTAGCAAGCCATGGACATAATCTGTGTATTTACTGGCAATAGGATTTGAAATAAGATTCATCAGTCCTGGCCAGGTGGCTAGTTGGTTAGAGCATTGTCCTAATGCACCAAAGTTGTGGGTTCTCTCCCCAGTCAGGGCACATGTAAGAATCAGCCAATGAATGCATAAATGAATGGAACAGCAAATCAATGTTTCTTTCTCTCTCTCCCTTCCCATCTCTATAAAAATCAGTAAATTAAAAAAAAAACCCTTTAAATAAAAGATTCATCAATCCAGGTTCTTAGCCAACCTATTCTAAGAGTTAATAATTATCTTTTTCCAACCTGCTGCACATACTCTGCTGCCTGTGAAGTTGTCCTGAATGAAAATCTTTTCAATAGAAATTGACAATGAAAATGGTGGAAACATTTCAAACATGTGACTAGAGAATCTCCTAATCTATGACATTGGCCGGATAATTTCATGTGACTTGTCACTAGCCAGTGGAGTGACACAATTACAGACTTGTCTCTGCCATGTTTTGATCTGTGGAAGATGAGCAGAGATGACACCAGAGTTAGTTCTCAAATCCCACACTGATTTAAATATAAATGCAGATATAACATTTTATAGTTGAAAAGGACCTTAGCAATCAACAAATGATAGGTCTGAGACCCAGAGCTGTAAAGCAATCTGCCCCAAGTTACAAAGACAGAGAGTATCAAGCTGAGACACAAGTGAAGATTTCCTGGTTCTTAGCCCAGTGCGTTCCCAGCACACCGTGAAGGCATCAGAATTTGTTTTAATGCTGTGAAGTAAATATGAAAGTATTACATTGTAATTGTCAAGCCTCTTTGTGCACTTCCATAGGACATGTTTTCCAAATGATTTTGGAAGCTTAAGTTAACACCTGCTGCTTTTAAATAAATGAAAACATTATTATTCTTTATAAATGTCTCCTTGCTTCTGCTGTAAGTGCCAAATAACAGTACACAAGCTGTCAGTATCTTCCTTAAAAAAAAAAAAAAAAAAAAAAAAACTCACACAACACAAAATGATTTAAAAAGTTTTATTAGCAAAGTGATGAGCTCAACCAGGGCCAAGGTTGTGGCTCAACTTTCTCTACTTGGATGTGACCAGTGAGTAATTTCCATAGTCTGGGCATCTTTTAGATTCTCATAGATGCTACACTATACAGAAACACCAAGAAGATTAAGCAGTAATTTAAATATTTAAAATCATTTGGAAACAAGAAATATATCTGGTGAGAATTCAGTGTTCCTTCAGTAAATTGTTTTAATAATGATGCTGGTAGGTTTTTAAAAGCACTTAAAAGAGCGCAAATGCCGACCAAAATTACTTAATAGCCCATGATCACTTGGTGCTAAATGGTTAAGTGCTAATGGCAAGTGTTCCAGCCGGTATTTTTCTTAAAATAACTAACTTGTTATTTGACAGAACTTCTGTGTAAGCTTGCCTCGCCCAATAGAGTGAGACAAAAAAGCAAGAAATGATACTGGATAGAACCACTAGATGCCACAGAGAGTGGTTAGCCTAACTTAGACTTTGCCTTCTCAATAGAGAGCAGTTCTTACAGGAACTATTTGTTGGGGACAAGAGTTTAGCCTAGAGTACCTCAGGTCAAGCTGCAAACTTGCTGTCATTAGTGGCTTGCATGCCCAGTAGCTGTGAATCCACACTTACTATTTAATATAATTCGGACTGCAGCACACGATGGCTGAAGTAGTCTATTATCGAGGGCGTTGACTCACAGAGTCAGTGGTTGGGAAGTCCTGAAAGCTCCAAGTAAGCTACTTAGATGTCAATTCATTTTTTTTCCTTGCTACCTTCTGATATCTGTGATGCAATATTCTTGTGGTTTTTAAATCTGGGAAAAAAATTTTAATGAGGAAGTTTTGGTAGGATGTTTTACTCTCAGTTCCGTCATCTTGAGGTCGTCACTTGGTCCGGTGCAATGAGAATCCACTCAGATCCTGAAATTGGGTAACTGTGTCACTTCATCTGAATAACAACACTTCCAGTTACTTTTGTGGTATGTCAGGGTGGCAAATATTTTCTCTAAGGACTACATGGTAAATGTTTCAGGCTTTGCAGGCCACATGGTCTCTGTCATAGCTATTCAGCTCTGCTGTCACAGTGCAGAAGTGGCCAGAGGCAGTAGGTCAATGAATGAGCATGGTTGTGTTTCAATGCAACAGTGTTTACAAAATCAAATGGTAGGCTGGGTCTGGCCTACTAACTATAGTTAGTCAAACTCTGGATTATAGTAAACTATCTGGAGTAAGAAAAACTCTTTAAAAAATTCCTGAGCTTTAGAAGTTTCTTTGCTAAACTCCAGAGATGAAGATTCCATAGAATGATTTTTGCCACAATAGCTACTTGTAAATTTATTTCAATTTGTGGAATATGCGGAGATATATTAAGGTTAGTAGGAAGTAAAAGAAAAAAATCTATTATTCTTTTCACTTAACAAATTATAAGGGAGTGTAAGGTTAGCTCTTAACAGAAATTACAAAATAAATATAACTGGTTTGTCAATGCAAAATGCTAGAAATGATCAATTTAGATTACTACAGTCAGGAAATCTACTAAACAGAATGAATTACCCAGCCTATTAATTTAAGAATTGGCTAGTGTTGTGAGAATTTCTCTAGTTATTGCTACTCTCATTTGCATCTTGGCCAACAGAAAGATAACTTGCGTTTAGAATCAATCTCTTAGATTTTGGAAGAAACCTAATGATATTTCCTATTTTTGAGACATACTGTCATCTGAATTTACTGTTAAGAATTTATACCACTACTGAGTAAATAAATAACCATTGGGCAATAAAGTTGCTTTAGGAAAACCAGGGAGTCTGCCAAAATAAAAATCAAAAACCCAAAATCAAATATAGGAAATGTTTGACATATTCTGCGTGCTATTTTAATGACTGTTTCATTTGGTTTTTAGTCTCTGTTTAGGGACTAAAGCTATGAGAATGTTGTTTCTAGATATACTGGGGCGGAGAAAAGTAGATTTAGAGTTATGAGTACGTGAACACAGTCAATAAAGCTATTGTAATAATCATAAACCGCATGTATTTTTTTATACAAACAATTGTGAACCTACTTGTGTTTATCCCATCTTATAAATGTGATTTTGTAATTTAAATAACAAGTAAACTGATCAGGGTTTGGGAGGTATTATAGGATTAAGAATAGAATTGTAGTGAATGATGAAAATAATAGGACTAATATGTTAACACCTTAAAGAAGATTTTTATAAATTCAATAATGAGGGAAAATTCATAAAAATGTCTGTTAAAATGTGAAGATGCTAAGAAGGCATGTAACACTTGATCAATCACCAATTCGCCCTCAGTGGGTTGAGTGTCATCTCGCAAACCGAAAGGTTGCCAGTTCTCTCCCAGTCAGGGCACATGCGCAGGTTGTGGGCCAGGTCCCCAGTTGTGGGTGTGCAAGAGGCAATACCAATTGATGTTTCTCTCCCTCTGTTTCTCCCTTTCTTCCCCTCTTTCTAAAAATACATAAATAAAATCTTTTAAAAAATTAATCACTGCTTCTAGAAAGAGCAGGGTATGATAGCTAGTGTATAAGATGGCCTCAGTGCTCTTCCTTTCTGGTATTTGTTCCCTATTGTTAGCTGCCTACCACAGTGCCTGAGTACTGACCCGAGTGGTCTGTAGAATGTGACAGAAATGGCATTTGATCTTTGAGGCTAATAAATAAATAAGAGGCATTTTTAGCAACTGATTTTCTCTCTTATATTGTTCCTTTATTTTTATTGTATGTATTTAAGGTGTCTAATATGGTGACTTGATAAACATATACATAGTGAAATGAATGCAAAAGTCACACTAATTAACATATCTTTTCACATAATTACCTTTTCTTCTTTCTTTCTTTCTTTCTTTCTTTCTTTCTTTCTTTCTTTCTTTCTTTCTTTCTTTCTTTCTTTCCATCTATTATCTATCATCTATCTATCTATCTTTTATTTCTTTCCATGTTTCATTTTAGATAGTTTCTACCACAGTGTCTTTATAATCATTAATCTTTGCTTATGCAGTGTTTAATCTACTGTTAATCTCTTCCTTCCCATACTTTTTTTTGTTTTTATTTTAAGTTTGAGCCAGGTCTTTTAAGACTCTTCCATATCTCTTAATATGCTTACACTTTCCTCTACCTTTTTGAACATATGGAGTATATTTATAATAGCTGTTACAGCAGCATTTTCTGCTAATTTTATCATTTGTGCCTTTTACATCTGCTTTTATAGTTTATTTACTCATTGCATATTGTGTTTTCCGGCTTCTTTGCATATCTGTTGTTTTCGGATTGGATGCAAACTAGACTTCATATTTTCCAATGTTGGGTGCCAGAGTTTTTAATTTGTGTTTCTTTAAATAATGTTTGGCTTTGTTTTGGAGTGAAATTAAGTTTCTTGGAAACAGTTTGATCCTTTCAACTTTGCTTATAAGCTTTGTTAGATGATCCAGGTCAGCCTTTAATCTTGGGCTAATTTGATTTCATCACTGTGGCATAATATCCCTCTGAAGATTCTACCTGATGCTTCATGTGTAGGAATGTCTAGCTGCTCTGGCTGGAGAGAACATAAACCACCTCCATCCTTTCTGAGCTCTTGGGTTCCCTGCTCCCTTGGAGTGGTTCTTTCTCCAGACTTAGTGCTTTTCTCATGGCAAGCACCAACTGGTAATCAGGTGGAGTCAAGGAGGACACTACGCATGTCTCCACAGCTCGCTCTGTGCTGCTCTCTCCTCGTCAGTTCTCTGCCTTAACAATTCTAGTCACCTTGGCCTTCCTGAAGCCTGAATTTTGCCCTCAACGCAAGGACGCCACTGAGCTCTGTTGGGTACCCTTTCTCTCAGCTGCAGCTTAAAAACTCTACAGGCAGTAAGCTGAGGCATTTTAGGCCTCATCTTGATTCTTTTCTCTCAACAGTCTGTTGTCCATTGTTAGAAAAGTGTTGTTTCACATATTTAACCTTTTAGTTATTTTAGGTATGAGGAAGCAAATCTATTTCCTGTTATTCCTTAATGTATGAAGGTGGAAATTCAGAGACAGAGGTTTTGATGGGATATGGGAGATTTTCCTGTGATATGATTTATATCTAGGACAGGAGGTAAGATTGTACTATAATGCAATTTCCTTTAAAAGTAAAATCAATCTTAATATGTTTTTCTAATATATTGACTCTTGACTCTCATATCTTATGTGACTCATTAGGAAGATTATAATTGGCAATTTTTTGCCTCATTAAGTAACCCTAATTTTCTTTTTAAGCATTTCCTTAAACTATTTTTTATCAATTAAAGAATTGGAGATATTATTTTTTTGGTTTCACATTTTAAATCCTTTATGTTAAAATCTATAAGTTAAAAATGTTTGAAGTAATTGTATTTTTACTATTAGTAACTTTTTTTTTCAGTGCTAACATCTTTATATTCTAAACTAAACCATTAAAACTATTGATTTATGCTTTAGTTGACAGTGTATAGTTATATTCCCTAACCAAGAGGCCTGGATCAGTTGGGTGTAACCATATATAATCTCAAAGTTCTTCAGAAAATACTAGCTTTGGGGCACAAGTGAAATCACATTTATTTTTATTCTTCAGTTTTGATGACTCTCAACAAAAGCCTTCGTGTCCAAGCAGTGTCTCAAATCATCTCTCAGCTCTTTCTGGGAATCTCCAAGGGCATATCTCACATCTGCCTATAAACCAGTCTTATGCCAATGAATCACCTGCAGTTCCTCTTATGACATCCACCCTGTTTGACATCACTGTTTATAATGTCACTTCATAAAGCCACTCTGCTGATGTGGCTGATGGTGCTCGTGGTGAAAACATCACAGTCCTTGCCAAGGGCCTCATCCCATGATTCTGAGAGTAGTAGCGTGGTGTTGGAGGCAAGGAGGCAAGGAGAATGTGCTTAGAGTTTCTCTAAAAACCGATCTCTCTCAAGATCAGTCAATTTCTGACATTCATTCTTCACATTGAACCTCATCGAGTATTTTATGAACGTATCTAGTTCCATCAGCTGCTAGCCTTTACTTTTCTAATCAATGTGTTTCAAGCTGATCTGAGGGAGCCTGATGAGCAATAGATAAATTCTCTTAATTATTCTTTTCCTTTCTCTTTAGGGAAACTTAATCTAACCAGGCTATTACCTCTGTAGTTGCAAAATAATCCTTTCCATATATATTAAAGTACACAAATTAGGAACTGAAAGAAGGTAGGTGCTATTCCCACCAACGAGTCGAATTGCCCAGGTACTTTTAGAAATTAATACCAGAGAATCTTGGAGCAAATACATTATAGAACTTTTAGTCTCTTATAAACCATCAACAATGAACCCTGTTTTTGAAAAATCAATATGTATATCAATAAATGGGCATTTCCTTTCCTACATCTAGATTATGTAGTTTGCTTATTGTCCTGAATAAGTAATGATCCATGGTTCTGAGTGCCTTACATGTGTTAACCTATGTAAACCTCACAACAGCCTTAGGCATTAGATGCATTTGTATTTCCACCTCTCAACTTGCTGCTTCCATAGCTGCGAAGTAGGGGCTGCAGTCAGAGCTGGTTAGTCTTGCCGGAATGTTTCCCCACTCTGAAGAGAAGTAAACTCTAGGAATATTTAAGTTTATTATGATTTTGACCCCACTTTTAACATTTGTAGATCAATTTTTATGTAATTTTATTTTCTGATTGACCTTTAAAAAATGATACTTATCAAAATTGTCAGATGGTGGTTAGAGCTATATGAACTAATCGTCTGATGAAAACTGAAGATTCAGTAAAACAACTGAATATTTCTAAGTATCTTACACTGATTGGAGAAGTGATTATATTACTCTTTCATTTTTTTTAGGCCTTCAAAACATCCTATATGTATATGCAAATACATACATACATTTTGTGATAATGAAGAATATTTGGATATTAATTTATTATACTTGAGAAGTATAAAAATAATATTTTTATGTGTGGGTAGAGTGCAATGGTATCTTTCCCCCTTCAAAGTGACAAACACATATCTGCTTAAATGTAGTTAATTCTAGTGTGCCAAACCCTGGAACAGAATAGTGAACTAGAAAAGTATTTTTTTCCAAATACATTACTAATCCTATTTCAACTAATCCTTTTGTTTAAAATGATTAATTCCTCTAATACAGTCTAATGTCTATAGATCAGAACTGAAAGGGTGGAGCAGGGAAAGATGTGCAAACATTTTGCACTTTATTGAGACGTGAGTAGCACTAGTGTCCTGGCGTCAGGGTCAGCTGTGAAAAGATGACTTCAGGAGCTGTTCTAGAAACTCATCTGGGAAGTGTCTTTCCTGCACCCAGAGTATTGCCTGCGAGCATCATGGGACATCCTCAGTCTAGTTACATTTCTGTGATTGTACACGTATGATACCCTAGACTAGGTGCCTTGCTGTGATTACAACTGTCACATGATACCCTTGGTCTCTAAATCGAACAGCTAGGTGTTCCCTTGTGTCAATGCACTGGCGTGCAGTTTGGGTGTCAAGTCATGCAAGCAAAGGAAAGGGGTTTGACTGGGGAGAGGTGGACTATTCAGATTTCAGTGAATAGGGTGTTGCAATGCACCCTGATGTTGCATTAGTTGGAATCATTCAGTGCTTGCGGTGTTGGCTGGTCAGTAGAAGGGATGAAGATGAAGGATAAGATGAAGGGAAGCATGGATATGCTTGTTTGATTATTTTACCACTTAAACTGTTCTTAGCTTAATTCCAGGGGTTCTATGCTAAAATCCACATCTTTAATGTCCTTTAGAGATTTCCACGTATTCTAAACCCAAACAGTGTTTCTCTCACCCCTGAATTTCCCTGATAGTCATTTACTTTTTGCTACTCTCTCTTTTTGCTGATTTAGACTTAGATTTAATTTTTCAGCTTCCCAGTAGGAACCTGATGAGCCCTCATCTTGAAATATCACTTACACTAAAATTTATTTTAAAGTTAGTTCCTTAAATAGCTATCAAGTGTTATCTCATCTGTTTAAAAATTTGAGTATTGTGTAAACAAACTATACTGAAGCAGCTGAGAAATGACTTCCACAGTGTACCTTGTGATTGACAATGAACAATGCTAGAATAATTTTTGTGTCAGAGTAGAGTTTGAGGAAGTGGTTTTATCCTCTCCTGTGCGTAGGACAGGGCCCTCTACATAATGTGTGACCAGGATAATTGCCACCCACTGCAGTGGAACTTTCAGAAGAGTCAGCCTTCCTGCTGACCTTAATTGTGCCATTCTTTAGACAGGCTTAATTCTAACTTTGTCTATAATTTATTGAGTAAATTTAGACATAGTACTGAATACATACTTTCTAGTCCTGTTTCTCTGTGATGTTTTAATTCTTAAGCAGCTTGACTTATTCAGGGTATAAGATACATGTTCTTGTGTGTTTATAATCTTTTATAATTATAAGAAAATTAAGTGATTTATTATAATGAGCTGAATGAATACTTTCTTCAATTCATGAGGAGTTTTGTCTTTGTATTCTACCTAATCATGTAGTATAACCAATCAAGCATAATATGTCCATATCCATATGTGTAACCAACAGATATATACCACATGTGACAAACACGGAGAGGAGCCACACACAAATCCCTTTACGGGATAGGAGGGTGGCTGGCTGCTAGCCTCCTACTGTCATCCCTGCCAGGTCCACCTCAGTTTTTGAGTCAAGGTTGTACTAGCCATATCCGTGCAAATGTGATTCCTTCAGTGGATGGATGATCTTTGCTCCCGGGCTTCCCCGTGGGCAAGCAGACTTTGTTGGATCTGCATTGCTGTCTTACGGCTCCCCGACCTGATCCCACTTCTCTTTTGCTTTCACAGCTGTTGCTCCCCAGTAAACTTTCTGAACTCCTAACTCCATCTCTTCCTTGGTTTCCTACAAGCAGTTTCCAACTGCCATAGTAGAGTTATGAAGTTCGCTTTCAGCTTTTGTTTCTCATTCCCTTCTCCAATTTCTTCCTAGAAATGTAGGGATTAAGGAGAAAATGAAGTATAATTCCACTCTCTTTGGAAAACTATTATGGTTCATCCTCCCTGGGCCTTCTGCTTGTACGAAGGCAGTAAAAACTGTTTTTACAAATAAACCTATTCTTCCTTGGGCTAAATTTCAGTGCTGCAACACAAGGGTGGGAATTTGCAGACCATTAAACTCAAATTTAAGCACTGTCTTGTCCTTTTCATTAACAAAGAAAAATCTAGGCTACATTTCCAGCTTGATAAAATAGACGGCTGCCTTCTAATTGGTCATTTTAATAAAAGATAGTGACTTTTAATTATATAAGCTTTAGCTATTAAAAAATGTTGCTTCAGTAACCGCTATACATGCCTGCTCTAATGAACTCTCCTAGATCTCTATGTGCTGGAAGATTCATTTGGGTCATTTAAAGTCAATTCTGTGAACCTTTAAACATGCAAAATGATGTTAGTACCTTATCCTATGGCTTTTACACTTTAAACCAGGGCTGAGATGGTTTCTATTAGGTCAGTTGCCTTGAATATGAAGTTTTTAATTACCAAGTATATTGCAGCATAGAGGGGAAAAAAGATAAAATGCTGCTTTTGTAGAATAAGATAAAGCTATTTATAGCTTCACTTGGCCAACTGTTGAGAAATTAAAGAATATAACAGCAAAGGACCCAGAAAATGCCTCTATTCTTAGAGTATTTTTATTCTCTAATTTTCTAAAACTGTTATGCAATTTGCACAATAGCAATTTGAAAGGGTTGGATTTGAAGTCAACATATCTACATTTATATTACAGCCCAGCTACTCACCTGTTGCCCAAAGTGGCAGCATTTAGTTTCCCTTAGATTTGGTTTTTTACTCTATAAAAAACTTGTTCAGAAAGTTGTGATTACCGAATGAGAAGATCTGTATGAAAACACATTGTAAGCTTAACAAGGTTTAGACTGATATAAAATATTTTTATTTCTTTCCACATGATCAAATGTAGAAAACAGAGCTGACTTACTTTGAGAAAAGTTATTAGGTATTTTGCAAGGAAGATAAGACAAATATTACTGTCAGGACATTATCATTATTTCAACCGCAGTCAGCTTAGACAGCGCGGAAGGGAGAAGAGGGACAGATTCAAGTCTACCAGTTTCCGTACGTGTGAGCTTCATCTGTCTGTCACGGAGAATTCCACCAGACACTAGTCTCTGTCTGATTCTTACCTGCTAAGTGGCCATCTATCTCTGATTTTGAAATATATATATTTGCATGTACTTATTAAGAACTTTATGTTTTTTATATAATGTGCTCTTGCTCACATAGTCATATACATGCAAATTCCAGTCTTTCCCCTTTCTCTTTCTTTTTCCTTTTGGGTTAGATATACTACTTGTGTTGAGTCATGTGTGGCCATGTATGTAAAATTACATAGTGAGATGACTCTTTTATGACATAACTTGAACCAACATGGTTCTCTTTCAACAGGACTGCCTTTCCCAGTAACTCTCCTCTGCATCCCGGAGCTCGCCCATTAGTCTTACTGCCGCTTTCTTCTGCAGAGGAAGTCTGATTTTATTAAGGAACAGAGTGAGACAATGTTTTCTGAGATGTGTGTTTGGCAATGGGAATATAACATACAGTACATACAGTAGTATATTAAAATGATCATCAGAAATGCTGCACAGGTTGTCACTACATCAAAACATATTTCTATTCAAAACAACATATAATTTTTGAATACCTACTATGTGCCAAAAGTTCCACATTGTTAGTATTCCATCATAGCAGCTCAACAAAGAGAAACAAGGTAGTCATTATCCTTTTGTTAAAACATTTGATTTTCTCTCAGTTTTACAAAACAAATCAGTACACTTCATTAAAATTTTAAACTGTACACGTGATTGGCATAAAATGGAAAGTAAGTATCTCCTTCCTCCCTTCAAAATTCCCAATGACACTCCTCAAACGTAATTTGAACAGTTTGTTGTGAATCCTTCAGTGTGTATGAGTGTATTATTTAGTCTGCTCAGGCTGCTCTAACAAAACATCCTAGACAATGTGTGTTAAATAACAGACATTGAAGACATTTATTTCTCACAGTCCTGGGAGGTGGAAAGAATAAGATCAAGGTGCCAGCCATTTGGTTCCTGGTGAAGACTTTTTTCTGATCTTTAGGTGGCTGTCTCTCACTATGTCCTGAGACGGTAAAGAGAGAGATCTCTCTTTTCCTGTATAAGGCCACCATTCTCATTTTGAGGATCTACCCTCACGTCCTCAGCTTATGTTAACTGTCTTCCAAAGGCCCCATTACCTCTAAATATCATCCCATTAGGGGATAGGGCTTCAGTGTATGAATTTTAGGGAAACAATTCAGCCCATGGTATGTGTACATATCTATACACATATGTGTATAAATATATATGTGTGTACATATATAAAAAACAATTTGAATTATATGACCACAATTGCAAAGCATTGTGCTTTTTCTACTGGAATAATGCTTTTTAACAGACTATTTTTACAGAGCAATTTTAGGTTCACAGGAAAATTGAGTGGAAGGTACAGAGATGTCCCACATACACCCTGCCCCCACACATGCATAACCTCCCCTATTATCAACATACCCCACCAGAGTAGCACTTTTATTGCAATGAATGAATCTACATTAGCACATTGTTATCACCCAGTATCCATACCTTAAATGTGGTTCACTCTTGGTCTTGTACATTCTATGTTTTTGAATAGAGCAATAGTAACATGTCTCCTATCACACAGTTTGATTGTCCTGAAAGCCCTCTGTACTCCGTTCATCTCTCCCTCTCCCCAACCCCAAGTGCCGCTGATCTTTTTACTATCTCCATAGTTTTGCCTTTTCCAGCATGTCATACAGTTAGAATCAGACAGTATATAGTTTATTCAGAGTGGCTTTTTTAACTTTATAATATGCATTTAAGTTTCCTCTACATCTTTTTTTATGTTTTGATAGCTCATTTCTTCTTAGTGCTAAAGAATATTCCATTGTCCAGATGTACCACAATTTCCATTCACCTGCTAAAGAAATCTTCCTTGCTTCCAAGTCTTGGTAGTTATGAATAAAACTGCTATAAATGTCCATGGCTTTGGTATCCATATAAATTTTCAATTTCTTTGGGAAAATATGAAGGAGTAAAAGTGCTGGATGGTATGGTAAGGTGTGTTTAGTTTTGTAAGAAACCACCAAAATATCTTCCAAAGTGACTGTACTATTTTACATTTTTACCAGCAAAATGATGAGAGTTCCTGTTGTTGCTCCACATTCTCTCCAGCATTTGGTGTTGGTAGTGTTCTGGATTTTAGTCGTTCTGATAGTTGTGTAGTGGTATCTCATTTTTGTTTTAATATGAGTTTTCTTGATGACATTTGATGTGGAGCATCTTTTTATTTGCCTGTTTAACAGCTGTATGTCTTCTTTGTTGCAGTGTCTGTTCAGGAAATTTGCTTATTTTTTTTGTTTGGGTTATTTGTATTTTGGTTGTGGAGTTTTAAGAGTTTATTTTGTATATTTTGGACAACAGTTCTTTATCAGGTATGTTTTTTGCAAATGTTTTCTTCCAGTGTTTTGCTTATCTCATCATTTTCTTGACACCATATTTCACAGAACAGAACATTTTAATTGTAATGAAGTCTAGCTTATCAATTGTTTTCTTGACAGGTCATGCCTTTGGTGTTATATCTAAGAAGTCATCGCTATACTGAGGTCATTTAGGTTTTTCTCTTTTGTTAACTTCTAGGAGTGTTTTCATTTTGCATTTAAGTCTGTGATCCGTTTTGAGTTAATTTTTATGAAAGGCGTAAGGTTTGTGTTTACGCTCATTTTTTTTCTGCGTGTACATGTACTGTTCTAGAACTATTTGTTGAAGATACTATCTTTTATCCACTGCGTTGCCCTTGCCTTTGTCAAAGATCCGTTGACTTTATTTATGCGGCTCTGTTTCTAGTCTCTGTATTCGGTTCCATCGTATTATTTCACCAACACCACACTCTCTGAACTACTGTGGTTGTGCAGTGAGTCTTGAAGTCAAGTAGTGTCAGTCTTCCAACTTTTTTTCCTCTTTCAATATTGTGTTTGGCTATTCTGCGCCTTTTGGCTTTTTCTGTAAAGTTTAGAACCGATTTGTTGGTATCTACAATATAACCTGCAGGGATTTTATTGGAATTGCTTTGAAATATAGCTCAAGTTGGGAAGAACTGAACATCTGGACAATTTTAGTGTTCCTATCAATAAATATGGAGCAGCTCTTCATTTATTTAACTTTTTAAAATGTCTTTCAGTAGATTTTTATAACTTTCTTCACCTAGATTTTGTTCCTATTTTGTTACATTTATACTTAGGTATTTCATTTTGGGGGATATATTTGAATAATTTTAATTGTATAAATAATGAAATAACATTAAGAAAAAGAAAAAAACCCTAAAATTACCAAAATAATATTATCCATGTAGTTTGTTTATTAATATTATCTTTTAGTTTTTTTCTATATGAATACCTACTTTACACAGTTATAACTGTATTGCACATGCCCTTTTAAGTCCTGTGCTTAAAAATTGACATTGATGTAAATGTTTTTCTTGTGATTTTGTGGTCTTAAGAATTAGCTTTGTCAAAAATTGCAAATGTGTATCATTAGTCATTCTTGTTGATAGTTGGGGTTTTTTCCTCTTCCTTGTGACTGGGAATTTGGTTTCACAATTCATAACTTACTAGGAAGAGCAATATGAAAATACTTATTTATGGGTACAAGTGTTCTGTTACTTTGAGTAAGTTCAGAGCTTAACTATGCCTCATTTTTCTCATTTGTGAAGTGGGTCCAAATACTACATCTGTCTTTTTTGTAAAGTATAGTGAGAGTTAAACCTCATAAAGCGTTTTGAACCCTTAGACTATTCTCCAGCATATGGCAAGTACTCAATAAATAATGTTTAGTAATTGAAAATTATAAACAAATGCTTATTTCAAATGTTTAACATATTTTAAATTTTAGATATATGCTTAAATCAACATTTGATGATTTGAGGTCCATAAACCAATCTATCAACCAAAAGATTCTGCAATAATTCCAGCAAAAGGAAAAAAAATCAAGTGTATTAAAGCTGTTATTTTTTTTCTGTTAGCACTGTAGTAAAAGATGGATAGACCAGCTACAGATGACTCAACTTTCTGCATTAATCAGAAGCTTAAACTGACTCAGTTGATTGCTGACAGCTTTTTGTTGAATGTTTACAGAAGGCAGTGAATGAATGACCTATGGAAAATATCATTGTAAGAAGACACCATGTAAAAATGCAGTAGACCATTAAGAGTTTATTGTACTTAGCAAAAAATATTACGCTTCCAGGGCTGTATCCTTGATGGTAAGAAAATCATAAGTCTTTATGCCTAAAATGCTGACATTCCAGAGAGATGATGTCTTCTTTCAAAGTTCTCTTGAACAAGCTGTAAAGAACGAACTAGCTGACCCTCAGTTTATGGTTGACTTTGCTACACAGAGCAGCAAGTATGGCCTCAGTTTTATATCCATCAGTGAGATTTACGATCTGATCATAAAAGGCAAAAAGCAGAAAATATGTTAGAAAATTAGAAAGTAGAATCCACAATAAAAACCTTAAAAGATATACACATATGTATGCATGTTTGCACTGTCAACCTAAAATTTTAGGCAGCAATAATCAAACAAAAAGCATTTATTTGGGATTTAAAAATTTGCAATTTGGAGAGTACAGATTCATGTGGAAGCCCAGAGAGCACCCCCTTTCCCCATATCACAGGAGAGGAACTCAGGGTTTTTATGAAAAAAGAGAGGAAGGTAAGGTAGGTGTATTAAAGGAGAACTCATTGGTGCTAGATGAGGTAAGGTTGGGTTTGTATTTTATAGAGTGGCTTGAGATTTGGTTTGGTGTGTTGGTTTAATAAGACTTAAAATCCACTTGTTTATGACAAAGACAAATATGCTGTTTTTAGAAATCAAGACATTTAGGTATAAGAATGAAGTAAGCGTATCAGGATGTCTTATTCTCATCTGTTCTCATGAGCAGTCAGCACTCCAGCTGCTGAGAGTCCCCACTGAGGGCTTATCGATAAGAACATGTGGAGAAACTACTATGGCAAAGGGACCTTTAGACTATAAATACTCAGAGTTTGTGAGGATTATTTGAGAGTTTTGGTTTGAGCAAGGCACACTCTGCTAACTTAAGCAGCTCTCCGAAGGTCTTGAGACGTTTGTTCCTGCCTTGGTGGCCAAGGCGACTCTGGTTGGCAGGGGTGCTAAACCATGTCCCTGGAGTGATAACCCTCAGAGAAGCCTAGCCTTCCTGCCAACACTGGAGCCTCTGTTCCCTAACAATGTGCCTTAGCAACGAGTGACTTTTATTTTTTCACTGGCAGCTGAAAGCCAGCTTTTAGTTGGTTAAGCCAGCTCTCCTGAAAAACCAATCCAGTATAAGAGGTATACCTCTAAATTGGGATTTTATTCCTTTTACCTCCCCTTGCCTGGAACAATATGATCAATTTGCCATTTGCTTGGAGTATGTTACTTCTTTATTTGGTTTATTAAAATATATTTTCCTATGTGCTATTAACTTGTAAAATTATTGTAATTCCCATAGCAAAACTGTGCTAAGTAAATTACAATAAAGACAGAATCAGTCTCTGAGCATAACTTTGCTACTTCTCCCAAAACAAAACATTTGGTCATCAGGCAGAAGGCCAGATTTGTACTTCACTGATTGGTTAGGGATTGGTTTGGTCATTGTCAAAGTCCAATTTCCTCTGTCTTTACAAAGGGACTTTTCATACTGTTACTGACATCTTGGGATATTGGTGGTTTGGTTTCAGTTCAGAAGATAAAGAAAACAAGATGCACGGGGCAGTACTTCTGAAGTAGCTACTCTGACTATTTTTATGGAGCTCTGCTCACATCATCTTTCATAGCACACATGCGCATTGTGGGTACACTTTGATTGTTACTTTGCCAGAAAGAAGTACAGAAGAGCTGTCAGTGTATGACTTGTCTTGATCCAGAAATGATGGAAAATGATGACAAAATATATTTTAAAGTAAATCATGGCCTTATTCCCCTTCTTGATACTTCTAATGATCCTGGCAATTTTTCTTAATGTTCTTTTGGTTGAGAAGAAAGTCTGAGTAGGTCGGATCCATGCACAATCACTTTATGGTTGAACAAAATGTTCTGTTCCTCTACAACAATCTAAAGGAGACTGGGATTTCCTCCAGGAGCTATGCTGACTTCATTAATTTTAAGGCCACTGTCAACTGCACAGATCATAGTTACTTGAGAAGAATTCTTATACCATAAGGATAGATAAAATTTCTATTGGATATTTAGGCATTTGATTCCTTTCCAAAAATTGTAGGAAATGTTTCTGGAATTCTCAGGACAGATGCAGAATCAAACACATTCAGGCATGGGTGATCTTGTTGGCAATAATATATGTAAACAATATTTGAGTATATTATTCATCAGAAATTGCTTCTGCTAGAGCTTAAATAATAAAATAAGATTTCAACAATATCATTTGCGACTTAGAGAAAAATCAGAAGTTGAAATTTGGGTTCCTGCCAAATGTTTAGTAGTCCAAGATGTCTAGTTTTATATCCATAGAATTTGGGGGGAAACAAGAAGGAAAATTTACTTTCTTTGAAGGTTTTCAGTTCATAGAATCTTAGGCTTTAATGGAACTTGGACATCATCGGACCTTGCCTCCCCTCATTAAAGACCATCTCCCATATCTTCCATGGTGTTTTTGTCGTGTGGCCATCCCACTTCTGCTTTGATGTTCCAGCTGTTGCATTGTTGGACATATCTAGATGCTGGAATCACTTATATGGAGATAACACTGCTCCCAGATGTGCTCACAAATTGTTTCTGGATTTGCCTCTAAAGAGGAGATTTGTTCCTTATATTTACTAATGGTCTTTTATATAATACAATAATATAATCACTTTAGGAAAACTATTATGTTTTTCCCAGTCTTTTCTTGCCCAGGCTAGGCAGAGTTATAGGCATGGATTTTGGAGCCCAGCTGAAATAAAATTCCTCTTTATCTCTTCCAAATTGTGTGACTTTATTGAACCTTTGTAAGTCTTAGTTTCTTTGTCTGTAAAATAGCTACAAAGGAACTAACCTTACACATCTTCTCTGAGGATTAAATAACCATAGAGTCTCCCAACAGATGTTAGCTACTATTTTTTATTCTCTTCTCCTATTCCTTGCATAACTTAAATCCTTAAGAGCTAGAATACCAGTCTAAATCCAAATAAGTTTGATTTAAATCAATTTTTTTTGAAGAAAGGTCAATGTTAATCTCTGTAAATTTCCAGGGGGAAAGGGTTGAGAGAGAGAAATGTGTTTATGTGATACACATGCATTTTATGGCTTCTCAGTCTGGGGCATTTCATATCCATTGAAATCTTGCTTTCCGTGATGTGGGTCAAGGCACTTTCTGTCTTCCAGAGTCAATCGAACCATGAAATTCAGTCCTTTTTCAATTACACACATCCATCCATACATACATATATACACACACTTATGTCAAGTCTCTAAATATGTAGCAACTTTAATAAAGGTTTGGGAAAAATAAAAAGGCTTTCCTTCACGGCATGTGAAAACTTAAAATTGAATATCTGACATTTTTGTTCTAAAATATTTTCTCTAAGGTCAGCTATGTGTCTTGGCCACCTCTCTTCTCTGGGCTCCTTCTTCTCTCTCAGGAGCCATCCAAATTCCTCTGAGGAGAGTTTCCCTCATTAATGTAATTACATTCTGAAGATTCAATTGGTTAGAATTTAAGAGTACTAGTGACAGGTATCACAAAAATAATTTGGCTCTAATTAATAAATTCCTCTTTTTGGAATCTTATCCCTTCATAAAATTCAAGACTAAAATAACACAGTCCTACAGAGAGCTTTTTGCATTGCCAGTTGGAGGAGGCAATGTAGCTATTTATGGAGGATCTTTAAGCAAGAACAGTTTTTATTGCTCTGAAATCACTTGCAGATGTTATTCAGTATCTTTGCAGTTGCCTTAAGACCAAAACTAAGACATGGCACTTGTTACAGCCATCTGTGTAATGTTTTGTTGAAAAACGTCATTATTCTAGACTTTTTTAGGATCATTTTTGTGTCCAAACATCTGCAAAGGTAAATGTTTTAAAATCATTGTCTTCATTAGTACTTAAAAACTGAAGGGGAGCAGATTTTGCCACTCCAAAATGTGTCTTTTTGTCATAAGGGTTATTTTGAAAGACAGTCAAAACCGAGCAGATTCAGGAAAATTTCTTTACCTCCTCCTCAGTCACCAACATTTACATTGGAAAGGGAGCTTGTACCAGAAAGCGAACTTTTACCAGAGATACCCTTTCACCTAAGAGACTATTTACATAGCAAGGCTACCTTTGTTTTCTGAACATCTCCTCTACCTTCCTGAGAATGGCCTGCCTCCCCTTTGTATCCATGCCCTGCCCCCCTCCTTAGCTCAGGATGTTATATAAACCTCAATTACCTGGCTGCTTTACCTAACAAAGTCTCATGTCTTTGGGGCTTCTGATACATAGGAAATTAAATGTTTTTCTCCTGTTAATCTGTTTTATTTCAATTTGATTATTAGACCAGCCAAAAAATCCATGAGGGTAAAAGAACAATGACCTTTTCTCCCCCACAGTGCTTTTTTTAGGGGGGGTACTAAAAATGGGAATTGATGGCCTTGAGAAAGAAAATGCAACAAACTTAAATAAGCAGGTAAACAATTAAAGCCATGCCTAGATGATGTTTAAATTAAGATTTGAGTTATCTTTTTTTCCCCTTTTCATGCTGAGTAGGGTGTTGGCAGGTATATTATTATCTCTTCTGCTTTATTTAGTTTTGAGACTTTTTCACACTTCAACATCTCTGAAATTGCCATGCATTTTTGTAATCTATAGAATCTGGAGCTGGTGTCAGCCACGCATCACAGAGGGACTGTCACTGACTGTGTGCACGTGAATTTAGTCGTAGCTTACGGGCTGTCATTCCTGAGCTGAAGTTAAGTGCTTGCTGGTGCTACACATTTTTAGTTTTGTTGGGATTTAAAATGTCTAGAATGTTTTAATCTATGACTTAGCACTTTAAAAAAAAGGCTGTGGAGAAAAGCAAAGGAATCAGAACAGGCTCTTTTATACCTTAGGAACTTGTGCAAAGAAATTTTCCAGTTTATTTTGTTATACAAAATATCCAAAATATGCAGCAAAAGTCACTTTGCTCTTGTCATCTGCCTCCTCCCAAACTCCTCCTTTTTCTTTATTTTCTCTTAAATTTAAGAGAATGATCTGAAGTAAAAAAGAGTAAGGGCTCTGTTGTCAGAAATTCTGTCTTTCTAATTGTGATCCTGAGCAAGTTGGTTGCTTTCTCAGTCGCAATTTGTCATCTGCATAAGCATGACAACTGTGAACTCGCTGGATTGTTTGGAGGATTAAACTAGATAACATATGCGAGGGTGCCCAACATTAGCTAAGCATAGAATACAATCTCAAACACGAAACTCCTTTTCCAGGCTACTTGTTCCTTTCCTATCCAGCTTTCTAATTGTTTAGTTGACATTTAATTAAGCTTTTTGCAATTTTTTTTTTTGCCTCTAGCCTATGACACAATTCTTTGACATCTTAATGTTTAGGTCACTTACATGCTTCAGAATATATAGCCCACCAGTGCAAGCCAGATGATCCCTTAGCCAAGTTAGTCCCAGCTGTTCTCTACGAAATTTCCTTGGTCACAGAGACCAAAATCAAAGTTACATGAAACAGAACAGTTTTCTGTGGTAAAGACCTTAAGAAATTCTATCTATTCTTTAGTATGTTTTTTTTTTAAAAAAAGAACATGAGATAATTTTATCATTTCATGGCATCACTCACCAACTCTTGATTTTTGTGGGAGTAATTTTTTAGTTTGTAGATTAACCTTGCCCTTTATTTTCCCCACCCTCATTTTGTCAGCCTCTTGGCTATTTTCACAGCTCATTAGTGCCTCCATCAGAGGATAGGAAATGGAAGCAAAAGATGAAGCCCAAATTTAGGCAGTACCTATGGAACATAAAACGTACCTTCAGGGATGAGAGAAAAACCACTGGGTTGGCATTGGGGATCTTAATGACTAAATTATTCTCCCTATTTGATTTCAAACTCTTATCCACACTGTGCTGGTCAGCTACTTACACTCAATTTTCTTCTTGAAATGGTTGATTGATACTTATTACTACAGTGATACCCATCAACCACCCAGGCCATCAAGCATGCTGAGTGATCTTTTGCTGGTGGGCAGGTATCTCCATGTACTGTAGCTTCAGCCTCATCCTGTCTGTATGCTGATTCACTTACCTGTTCTCTTTCACATCTGCCTTAGGGCTTGGCTTCTCACAGCATCTTCAGATTTGGTAGGCACCTGTCATATACACTGATATCCTAGGACCCAATATGGCTGGTGACTTCAAGGACTTAGGAAGATCTGACTTCAGTCATTTTTTCAATATGCAGTGAAGGAAGAATTGGTTTACATTCTTGAATGATTTGTTCTGTGTAAGGTTTGGCCACCAACAATCACACATTTTTCCCCTGAAAGTTTGTATTTCTATAAATGTCATAGTCCTTGCCAAAGATATAACCTTGACAAAACGCTGACTTCTTTTTCAAAACATCAAAATTCACTTTATTAAAACCAGCTACATCATCTATAGTTATTTTAGTGTTATATTTTGTTAACACTTTCTCTTCGCAGATTTGGTCGTGAAACTATGGTTGTCTGGGGGTTTCAAATAACTCCGCTTTAACTTTGCCTTACCATGGGAATGAAGAGGAGGATGTAGTCAGTTTAATTGCATATAAAGAAGTTATTTTTTCACAGTGGTATTAAAGTCTTGAGCACACTGCTTTTCTATTGTTAAACAATATGAAGTTTGATAAAGCTTCTAAAACACCTATATATTAAAGTTTAGTGAATGAGTCTTTTTTTCCCCATGGAAATAAGATAGAAAGAAGCCATGAGAGATTTCTATCCAACACTTACTTGGTATTTCAGTCACCAATCATTGGCTTAACACTGTCCATTCCAGTTTTCAAGCTGTAATATTAAATATTGGAATTCCTCCCCCCTCCCTGTTGACTGAAATTGCCACACTTGCCCTCCGAATGCTGGAATGACCGTGGTAAGGAAAAGTTGGTGTCACTGTGGTGGAAGTCTTTTGGCCTGCCTCCTTTTCATAATATTTAGACTGAAAACATTTATGACAGGACGCGCTAATGAGGCAAAGAAAAGTGGGATTATGAAGAAAAGGGAGGAACAGAAAATTAATGAGGGATTTATATGAAAAGCAAAGAACAATAGAGCTATAGTTTCCCAAATTTAGGGTGTTACGAATTTGCTGTGTACTGCAGTATAAGAATGAGGTAAGCCAGTTGCAGAGAGTCTGACCTTCTTTGAATATCTTGTTACTATTATTATTTTTAAAGGAATTAGGCTGAAAAAGAAATGAGTGAGGTAAATTGGAAAAGTATAAAATTCATTTCACATGCTTTACTGGGTCTCAAGGAACTGACTCATAGATTTGAAAGGGCAAGTCACTGTACATATGAGGAGGAATGACCTAGCCTTCAGGACATGGCAGTGGCAGACAATATTCCCATTGTGGAAATTTATGACAGTAGTGAAATTAATTAGCTCTCCCCTCCAACTGTGTGAGGTGACAGCAAGAGTTGGAAGTCAGAGGAGCACCCAGCAGGGCCATGGACCTCCCAGGAGAACAAGGAGGGACAGTGCTTTTCTCTCACCAAATTGTCACATTCATGTCACAAAGAAATTGGATGAAAACAAGAAAAAAAAGGCACATTTTTTTCTATCTTGAGTATTTAATTTAGATCTTAAGTTGCTTTTAAAAACTAAATATAGAATAATTAACTCTCTTATCAGGCAACAACCAGAGTGCAATGATTGTTTAGAGGAATTAGCAACAAAGTCTGTTCTATAGTCAACATGACCTTTATCATTTATGAGGTTGTTTATCTGGACATGAAAAGTTTTTTCAGAAAAAAACTTTTTAACTACATGGGTAAATATCTTTGTTGCCTTTATTAATTAATTTTTAAAGTCACATTCAGAGTTCCATGCCTTCCATTTACAAAGGTCAGGAACGTTTTGTACATAAATGGCATGGGGAGGGGGGAGAGTTCTATAAATAATATTTTTGATTTTAAAAGGTCAAATGAGAAGGAAGAAAAATTCATCTTTGTACTTTATGCATCTCTCTTATATGCTTTTGAAAATGAGTTCCTTGTTAATATGCCGTGTAACATGCTCTTTCAAACGCCGACATTTGCTCCTTTATAATCTGGGTTCCACCGCAACCAGGATGGAAGGAAAGGGTACGTAGGCCTCATTTGGCTCGGCAGCTGGTATTCACCTGACTAGCGGATCATTGGGACCACGATTTGGAGTTTGGAGGAATGCCCAAGGTTAGCTTAAATATGCTCTTGTTCCAAGGGATACATGGAGATACAAGGCACCTTACCTGACGTGTTCCAGTAAGAGAACCAGTCATGTCGGAGCGGAAGCAGAGTAGAACGTAGGTGCCCTGATGCCCAGGTGCATACTCTGTGCTGAAGCGATCTCAGTGAGCTCCTGGAAACACTTCTTTTAGAAGGAAGTTCTTCACAAAGCTAATCCTCAAAAATAAAGTCCTAATTATAGCTAACTTTATAGATCTTTATTGAGGTGAGATATAAATACAAAAAGGTGTCAAATAATACATGTGTAATCTGATGAATAGCCACAAAGTAACACGTTTATGAAACTGATGCCTAAATAAAGAAATAGAGTATGGTAGGCACCCCAGAAACTTGCTCTTGGTTTTTTCTCAGTCACTACTCTTACCTCCTCCCTAGAAACAATAGCAATTCTGATTTGTGTCACTATATATTGGTTTTTGAACTTTATGTGTAAGAGGTCTGTCCAGAAGGTATCTAGCCATGTAATATGAAAAATAGAGATGTTTGTTGAAGAAGATACATGATACAAAAAAATGCTGTATATAGGATGATGGTACCTCAGTCCCCTTCACCACGGGACCTAACATGGTTCTCCCAATCACCATCAGCTGCCCTGTCATATTTTCCCGAATCTCACTGATGGTCTGAAATTTCTTCCTTTGCAAAGGTGAGTTTAGTTTTGGGAAAAGCCAGAAGTCACAGGGCACCAAATATGGGCTATAGTGGGGCTGCGTCAGCTGGGTGATTTGATGTTTCATCAAAAAAGTCTGCGTGAGACATGGTGCATGCGCAGGTATGTTGTCGTGATGAATATTCTAATCACCAGTTGCCCATAGCTGTGGCCTTCTGAATCAGCTTAATGCAAAATTTGATAAAGATTCATTGTTCTACTCACTCAGTCACTTTGAATGCGACAGCTGCACAGTACACATGCTCACTCAATGGTGTCTACTGTCCCCCCCTGACTAGTACAGTGAAGTCGTCATTGTTCATTCATGCACATTCCAGTCCACTCTCCTTGGCTGCCACGTTACATCAATGCCATGCAAACTGTTTTCATTATATTAAAAATGGCTGGACTTTTTCTAGACAGACCTTGTAAGTATGTTGTTCTGGTTTGGCTTCTTTTCTCTCAAGATATTGTTTGTAGGATTTATCAATGTTGTTTTGCATAGTTTGTTCCTTTTCAAAGATGCCTGGTCTCCCTTTTGATGAATACATCGCCATTTATTTATCTACTCCAATAGTAATGAAAAATCTGGTTGTTTCCAGTTTTGGACAACTATAAATAATACTACTATGAACATGATTGCTTATGTTTTTGAATGCATATGTATGCTTTATCTTTTAAGTGTATTCCTAGCAGTGAAATAAAGCAATGAAATATGCATCTGCGTAACAGACACTGTCAGCTTTCCAGAGTGGTTTTGCCAGTTTACATTCCCAACCACAGTGTGGAACTTGCTGCACGTTCAGACCAAGATTGGCATTACCAGAATTTTTAATGTTATCCATCCTGGAACGTGTGTTGTGGGGTCTTACTAAGGTTTGGATTTGCATTTGCAAAATCACTGATTATTTTGAACACTTTTTATATTATTTATTGACATTCTTATATTTTCCCTTTTTAAGTAGTGATTAAAGTCTTTTATACATTTTTCTCTTAGTTTATCTACCTTTTCCTTATTGATTGGTAAGAGTTCTTTAAGCATCTAGATGAGTTATTTATCAGTTAAGTACATTACAAGTATGTTTTAGTGTATGGCTTGGGTTTTTATTCTCTTAATAGCATTTTGATGAAAAGATATTCATAATTTTAGTGTAGTCCAATATATTAATTCTTCCCTTGCTGTTAGAATTGCTGTTTTTTTGTGTGTGTGCTTTGTTTAAAAATATTTGTTTACCTTCAAGGTTTTTTTATTGTTGTTCAAGTATAGTTGTCTCCCTTTTCCCACTATCACTTTCTCCCACCTCATCCACCCCCACCTGCCGCACTCAAGCCTCAAGTTTTTGAAGGTTTTCTCCCATGTTATCTTTTAGTTGACTTATTGTTACTCCTTTGATGTTACATTTGTAAGCCAATGAAATTGCTATTTTATGCATGATGTAAGGTACAGATTTGACATTTGTTCTGTTTTTCTTATAATGATTTCCAATTTGCTCAGTATAGTTTTTTGAAGACTGGCCTTTCCTCACTGCTTTATAATCACGTGTCCATGTAGAGGTGTTTTTCAATACTTCCTATTCTGTTCCATTGGTCTGTTTGCCCCGTGCCAATACCACACTGACTTAATTTTCCTCTATTCTATTTTTTTGAAACTATTAGTTTTATGTTGGCCTTCTTGTTCCATGTTCTATCTCTAGATTTCTACATGAACCATTCAGGGTAATTTTCTCAGATTTGTTTTCCAGTTCATTAGTCCCCTCTTCTGAAATATTTAATTTGCTGCTAAATCATTCCATCAAATACAACATTTTTATTTTGATGTTCCATTGAAATCCTATTTTATTCCTAAGATTATATTCACTTTCTTATATTTTAAAAACATGTTTATATTTCTTCAGGCTAGGTTTTATTATCACATGGATTTTTATAACATTAGTGTTTATTTGATGATATTATAATCCATTTGTTTTGTAAGTGTTGATCTTTAGTGAGATTTTTTTCTTTGATAATCTCTCATGACAAAAGAAAATTCCTTCAGAGAGGCTTACAGTTTGCTTCTAAGATATTATTAGCTGGGGCCAATTTTTATGTTAAATCTCAGCTTTCTAGGCCACATGCTGATGCAAACCCCAAATCTGTGTTAGGACAGGCCCAAGATTTCTCAGTGGTTTATTTTTTACCCAGAACCTTCATAGTCATAGATCTTATCATTCCTCAAAGAGAGTAGATTGAAGATCAGGAGTGCTCCTGGCAATAATGTTCCAAGAGGAGAAGTATAGCACAAATATAAACTGTCATCGTGAGGCAAAAATGTGGGGAAAAGAGAACCCTTTGCACTATGGGAAGGAATGTAAACTGGTATGACTGCTGTGAAAAACATTATGGGGTTTCCTCAAAAAATGAACAATAGGATGATCACATAATCCTGCAGTGTCTCTTCTGAGTATTTACCTGAAGGAAATGAAAACACTAACTTCAAAAGATACATGCACCCCCTTATCATTGCAGCATTATTTATAATAGCCAAGATAGGGAAACAACCTAAGTGTGCATGGATGGATGAATACATAAAGAAGAGCTGATATAGACAATAGAATATTATTCATCCATAAGGATGAGTAAATCTTGCTATTTGTGACAACATGGATGGACTTTGAGAGCATTATCTAAGTGAAATAAATCAGAGAAAGACAAATACTGTATGATCTCACATATATGGAACTGAAAAACAAACAGAAAATTGAGCCCATAGAGAAAGAGAATAGCTTGTTCGCTGCTGAGGTGGGTGTTTGGGGTTGGGCAAAATGGGCGATGGAACTCAAAAGGTACAAACCTCCAGTTATGAAATATATAAGTCATGGGGTTGTAATGTACTACAGGGTGACTATAGTTAAAAATATTGGGCTGGTCATTAAGTCCATGTTTTTTTTTTTTTTCATAAAATGACACATTTTTCATTGCCACAATAACTTTATAGATTTGGATATTTTGAGTATGTTGGCTATCTTCTCTGTGGTAGAACATTGATTGTTCTTAATTATGTCTTGATTTGACCACTATAAACTTCAAGTAGTCTACCTGACCATGGAGCCATCCAGTAAGAAATCTCCAGCATGAAACTTTGCAAACCACTTTTGACACATTTGATTGGTCACAGTACCATCTCCATACACTGTGCAAATCTTTTTTTGTGCTTCAATTGTGTTTTCATTTTTCTTGAAACAATAAAGCATAATATGCCAAAAATATTGCTTATTTTCTTCCATCTTCAATATTAAAATGGCTACATGAAAATTCACCATTTTGATGTTTTTTTAAATGCAAGCTGATATGATACCTGTCACCATACACTCTAACAAACTGTTTTGAATGAAGTTGAGGACAATTAAGTGCTACTAGAGCCATCTTATGGAAAAAAAACAGATGAACTTTTTGGCCAACCCAATAATTATATTGCATATTGGAAAATTGGTAAGTGAGTAGATCTTAAAGTTCTCATCACACAAAAATTTTGTAACTACATATGGTGGCAAATGTTAATTAGAATTATTGTGATGATCATTTTGCAGTATATACAAATATCTAATCATTATTTCGTATACCTGCAACTAATATAAAGTTATTTGTCAATCATACCTCAAGAAGTCATTTTTTATTTTATACTAAGTTGCTATTCACATACATTCAGTGCAAGTGAATCTTGCAATACTTGATGATATTCATTGTTATAACATTTGTAAAAATGACTTGGAAGTCTAATGTGAAAACTACAAAGGGAATTTTTTCCTTTCGATGGAATATTGGCTGCCCATGGAATACCGGCACTGAAAGAATCCTCGTTTCACTTTTCCTGCATTTACATTTTACATTACACTTTACCTTACCTCTTCATGCTCCCTTTTGTCTAATAGCAGAATGGAAACTCCACTTTGCCTGCCATGTCTGATGTGCAGGAAAATGCACAAATTTAAGTCAATGCTTCAGTGACTATGTGCTGAGTGGACTAGAGAGTTTCCATCCTGCTGCCTCTGTGACCAGCTGCTCCAGAAACTACGTCCCATCGTGTATACTGAAAGGCACATATATAGCATGTTGTGAATCGTGCAGTGTCTTTCAGATCAGTGGTGAACAAGATTCTAGGCTTAGCAAAGAAGCAGGTAATGAGAGAAAAAAATCAAGGAGAGCAGAGTAGGAGTTAATTCATCTTTGTTAAGAATCTTCATTGCAAAAGTATTGGCAGCACCAGCCGTGAGATTCTAGCTGAGGATGAAAGGAAGAAACTCCTAGTTTCATTCTCCTGGGGAGAATAAGGACTAAAAATGAATTGGACCAGGGGGAATAAGAAACAAGCAGAGCGTTCTCATCTGGGTGATCAGATTTCTTCATAAAGTTGCATGCCTAAGATTTTCAGCTTGTTCCTGGACGGAATTGGAAACATGGGGAGAGGCAAAATATAGGTGCAGTAAAAATGAAAGCAAGGCCAACAGAAAGCTTTTATTTTTTCACTTAAGTGAAATATCTCCAAATTTCTTAGATCCTAATTTAGTTTTTATTTCTATTTTAATTCATATTATTCTTGCAACTACTGTAGCAACCAAAACATTAAGCCTCGTGCTAATGTGTCAAATGGGAATCTCTGTCTTTTTTATCATCTGCATTTAAATATTCTCTCAGTTACAAACTGTTTTAAAGTGGAGATCCACCTGATGAGAGTTGAGAGTACTTTTGCACTAAAGAATAATTTCATTGTATTTGTTAAAATCTCAGAATTTTAATAATAGGTTACTTAGGTTAAAATGACAAGATGGAATTTTGTATGTTTTTTTTAAAGTATCAATAGGCTTTCTCTTAGAACTAAGTGAATTTTATATAGGATGACCTATGATGAATGTTTGTTCATATATTAGACATTTTTAAATAGAGGCTGGTAGGTGCAGTGTTAAAATTGCCAAGATAACAGTAAGAAGGCACACATTCTAAACCATTTGCCCTTTGCCTGCCCCAAAATACTAGTTACAGTCAAACTGGCAAACGCTCTTGTCATTGCTGTATTTCCACTCTTGATTGAAAAAAAAAATCTTGCTTCAGATAGAGGCTGGCTATTTAATGCACCAAACTAAATCAAAGGGAATATGGGAACTGCCCAGAATTTTCCAAGTATTTCTAGTTATTTGAATTTGACCAAATGCTACAAGTAATTTATCCTGTGAAGGCAACAACAATTTTTAATAACTAGGTTACATTGAATTAAAAAAAAAAAAACAACAACAGGTATATCTAGGAAGATCTGGCTCTTGATACAAAACCAGAAGTCTAAGTGAAATTGCCTACTTATGACTTAACTTTCTATTTTTCTTTAGCTCCAATAAAAATAAATGTATTCTCATCTTAATGCCACCTATGAATAATACCTAACAGCAAATGTTTACTGAACACCCACTTTATACAGAGTTTTACAAGCAGTGTGTTCTTTATACTCATGAAAGCTTATGAGGTAGGTTCTACTTTTTGTCACATTTATTTCACACGTGAGCAGACAGGCTTAGCAGTAGTGCAACTAAAGTTTAAAATTAGACCCTTCAAAATCCAGAAGAAGTAAGGATCACCGCATATCTGGCAATCCAAGCAGATAGCCAGTGAATAATTACTACAACTCTGTCTATTATTTATTGGTAATAGAAAAAAAATAAAATGAAATAAGCATTGTTCACTTAAAATAGAGTCAGGAGGCTATTAGGGAAGTGGGGTAGGTGCACATCCTGAGCCTCAGCCCCCAGAGCTCCTATTCAGTTGCTGATTAAGTTGCTAAACCCGTTACTAAACTCTAAACTCCGTTTAAGGCTGAAACCCATTAAGGCTCAAACTCTGTTTGAGCCGTGAACATCTTGGAACAATAGCTGCTGTATGGACACATAGAGACTTTACCTCCTCTTTGTAAATTTTGCCCCATCCCTGTTAACCTAGCCAGCAATTCTTCATTTGTATGAAAGAATTACACACTGTGGTTTTTGCCTTTATAAACCCTGCCTTTTTTTTGTTCTCTCTGGAGTACAGTCTGAATCTGGATTTTTCAGACTAGAATCCTTTAAGACCCCAAAAATAAATTCTTAATTTGTTTTATAGCTTCAAATCTTTCTTGGTTGACTATCTATCTATCTTCTTTTACTCTAAAGGAAATATGTACAGAAATTATGAGTGTGTTTACTGTAAATAGTTGTCACATTCTTCTACCTAATAATTTAGAGGCTGAATTTATTTTAACAGCAAAGGAACATATTGAATTTGTTTAGCTCTCCAAAGTTTCTTCATATGTCTCTCTTAAGATTAATTTATGTTGTATTAGGATTCTTTTAGCAACAAGAGACAGAAAGCACTTAAATTGGCTTAAGCAAAAAGACAGTAGTAAAGTATTGGCTTAGGTAACTAAAAAGTTCCAAGATAGCATGAGGGACAGCTCTGGTGATGTCATTAGGACCATATTTCTCTCTACACGGCAACCTCGCTGCCATCAGGTTTTTGTGCTTGAGAAGAAGCATAGAAAAAACTCATCTTTTTTTTCCTCCCTGGCTGGTCCACCCACATCCCAGAACTAATTATATTGAAGCTGATTTTGTCATGTGACCTTCTTAAACTAATCATCATGCCTAGGGACATGTCATGCTTTGCTTGTCCAAGCCTGGGTCATAAGTCCAGTCCTATGACTGAGGTTGAGAGAGTGGGCAATTCTGCACAATCCACATGGCCTAATGCTGGACATTAGCAGGTCCTCAAATAAAATTTAGCAAATTATTATCATAACAAAGAGGGGTAGGTTCTGAATGGCAAAAGCACCAAACTTACCTTACAGTGTTTCTAATAGTTCAAACATTTTATAAGGACTGTGAATCCCTTTGTAGAAAAGTCATGGTATTAGGGCAGAACCAATAAAAGAATGATTACAAACACTGCATTTTATCATAAAGCATTTGAAAATTCTGGCTTTTTACAAAACATCAGAATATGATTTTCTTGAGTTAGCTGTATACATGAAGGATGATAAAAATAAGATCATCCATTATAATTGCTGACTGAAAATAAATACTTGGTTCTACTATATAGGAGGGGAGGAAATTCTACTTGGAACTAAGAATCTGGTCTATCTTCCAATCCAGAATTTTCTGCTGTGGGTCTTATTTTGTGGAGAAAACAAATGGCAGATACCCAGAGCATCACTTTTTCTAAATGATCCTGTATCAACATAACTCCCATGTTACCACACCTCACAAGCTCCCTGGGTCATTGGATCCAGCATTGCTGTGTTTGCTGGCCTGCGGCTGTTCTCCTGGCACTGCGGGCAATGTCTGAAACTTGGGGCTGGTCTGACTACTTGATCTCTTACTAACTATTAACCTAAGATTGTTAGAAAATCAGTTTAGTTAGCTGGAAAATAAACACAAATTTCAACAACCAAAAAGCACATGAAAGCTGAAATTCATGTCGCATCACACCCATGGTTTAGAAGCATTTCACTTAACCCTTGAGAGACATTTTTGGTCCTACTATGGCACTGATCTTAGGAAAGTGTACATGATTTAGCTCTGGCTATGGTAACCAACTTTTCCAAGTGTTTGTACATATTGTACTTGATTTTGTCCTTTTCTGGTGATTAAGAATTTTTTTTTTGGTCCTTTTAAGGCTGTCATTAATGGAAGAATTTATTTTAGTTTTCCAGCTTTATTGAGATATAATTGATATAACTTGTAAATTTAAGGTGTATGCTACGATGATTTGAGACAGATATTTATTGAGAAATAATTACCACAGTAAGGTTAGTTAACACATCCCTTACCTCACACAACTACCCATTTTGTGTGTGAGTGTGGCGAAGATTTAAGGTCTTTTTTAGCAACATTCCGGTATATAGTACAATGTTGTTAACTGGAGCCACCGTGCTGTACCATAGATCCCCAGAATGTATTCATTTTATAACTGAAAGTTTTTGTCTTTTGGCCAATATCTCCCCACTACCCTTACCCCCATCCCCTACAGGAAACCACCATTTTACTCTCTGTTTCTATGAGTTCAATGTTTTTAGATGCCACATACAGTATTTGTCTTTCTCTGCTGGACTTATTTCAGTTAGCATAATGCCATCAAGTCCATCCATGTCGTTAAAATGACAGAATTATTTTATGGTTGAATAATAATCTTTCTGTGTCTGTGCATATAAAATGGTATATATATCACATTTAAAAAATCCATTAATGGATACTTAGGTTGCCTCTTTGTTTTAGCTGTTATGAATAACACAGCAGTGAACATGGAGGTATAGATATCTCTTTTTTAAAGTTAAAAAAGTTTTTTTTTTTTTTATTTAGTCATTTTGGAGAGAAAGAGAGAAACATTGGCTCATTGCTCCACTTATTTATGGTTGATTTTCATATGTGCCCTGACTGGGGATTGAACTAGCCACCTTGGCATATCGGGATGATGCACTAGCCAACTGAGCTACCTGGCATAAAAATACAAGATTTTTCCTTATTTAAAAAATGGATTGTGTTATATTCTCATTGACTATTAATTTACCACTATTTCAAAATGGATGAAGAAGCTTTTCTTTATGACCCATCAGCTTTAGTTTTCTTAGAGTCTTTTGTGTATAGTTGTTAATGGTTATATTTCTGTGCACTTATAATATTATTATTAATAAATATAACTGACACTTACAGAATGTTTGCAAAGTGCCATGGGTTCTGCAAAACACTTTTTAATGCTTTTACTCAGCCCAGACTTTTGAACTGACACCCAGATCTGCGTTTCTAACTGCCTACTAGACATCTTCCCTTGGGCATTTTGAAGGCATCTTAACATCTTCACCTCTACACTTTTCTTCTATATTTTCTTAGTAAATTGCATCCTCATCCGGTTAGTTTTTCATTTTCATATCTGGGCATCATATTTGGCCTATTGTTCTTTCTCTCAGTCCTAATGGATGAGACATCAAGCCTTAGTTTATAGGACTGTCAATTCTAGCCTTGCAAAGTGGCCTGCCCTTTTTCATCTTTGTGGCTCTCACCTGGTGCATATCTCCCCTGTTCTAGTGCAAGAGTCTCTTCAAGACTCTCCTTACAGCCACCTTGCTGCCCTTTGACCTGTGCTCTAGTCTGAAGCCAGATCCATGGTTTAAAATGGCAATATGTTCACTTCACCTCCTTGTGAAACACCGATCTCTAGAATAAACCGGTATCTTCCCGTTCTGCTTCATCTGCTGCCTCCTCTCCTACATAAAATTTTAGCATTTTTGAACATTTGGATAATCGTAGTTTAGATGACCTTTCTTCAGAGGGGCTTCCAAAGATCCCTTACAGTTGTTTTGGTATATCTGAGTCCACAGTATATTTTACTTTCCTTTTTTAACTCTTCACAGTTATGTGTACACTCACTATGTTCCCATAAGATGTGGACTACATGAAAGCAGGAACCAGCATCCTGCTCACCACAGTATTGAGATTGTCCAGCATAATGTGAGCACTCCCTGCTTATTGAACAAATGAATTAATCCTACAAGGGTTGTTCAATTCCAAGCCTGGGCTCTTTCCACTATGCCATTCTACTTTCAGACACATTTTGATTTAATTTCCATGTCATGAAATTTCAATATTTGCCCCAAGGTTTCAACAGGAATACCTAATGTTTTCAATATAAGTATTTATATTTTATTTTCTGTTTGGGCAATATCTCAGTTTTTCTTAGTAATAAATTTCTCAGGCTGTTTTTGAAATCCTCAGTAAAAAGATGAGAGAGCAATGGAAGTTTCTGAGTGGAAGTGATTAAAGTACATTTTAAATAGTGCTGGATTATCCTAAGGCAAATTAAAAAATGTGCTTCAGGCAAAAGATTGTGAATAGTGACATTTCTTAAAAAGAAAATAAGTAATCGTGATGGAAAAAAGTCAGAAATGTGTTAAACTTCCTAAAACTCATTTTAATTGTGTATTATTGATTTTATTTTTAATTCTATAAGAGGACCCAATAATATTAGGATCATTAGAGGAATTAACAGGACTCAATTTGAATATTAGTGTTAAAGAAAAATGTTTGATTTTCTACATACTCTAAACCAAGGATGTTTTACTTTTTATAATAATAATAATAATAATAATAATAATCAACTAGTATCATATCTCAGATACTATGGTGGGTATTTTATGTGCACTACCTATAATTCATGCTATCATGAAAGTTAGGTGCTAGCCTTCCAGTTTTATAGATGAGAAAAATAAGAGCATGGCCAGGTAATATAGTGAGCTCCCCAGCCTACATGCTTTCCGTCAGGTCACACCAGTTCACTCTGTGTGACAGAAGATACGGCTTGTGCTTCATCATATTCATCCTGGTAAGACAATTCCAGTGCTGACTATGCAGCAGGATGGCATACATTGCTCCAATCTGCCTAAATTGGCTACTGTGCAAAAGCAAAGTGAAACCCTAGCAGCTCAATCGAAAATCTATATGTTCCAACAGGGTGCCCACAGGGAAGCAGCAGATCTCTAATTTGGACCAATCAGCACAACAGAGACTGTGGCAGGGCTGCTTTGAAGAAATATACAAAGTTTCAGTCATTGTGGTTGACAGAAGAACTGAGATTTGTTGTAGAAACTAAACATGTTTTTGGAATCAGTCATCGTGTGGACCTGGACTCAGCAGCTAAATTTCCTTTATTCGGGGCCTGGTTATGTTACAAACTGGATATACAATGTTATTTAGACAGAGACCAGCATTCAGTATTTATAAAACTATGGATAAAATTTAAGTAAATAACATATTTCCATAGCAAAACCAGTTTAGTCCAATCAAGAAGAAATCAAATTTACCTGAAAAATTCAGAAGTAGCTAGGATGAATTGGGAAAAGACTACAACTGTGGTTTGTGGCAGATACTTCTGGAAGGGGTGGCCTACCTCAATTTTTAAAAACTATTTTTGGCTTCTCTCCTGAGGTAGACAGAGGTGGCATGGGTCAGTGCCAGCTGTTCTCCTTTGGTGGCATTTGTATGTCCTGGATGCCCAGGAGGCATGCTGATGCTGAGCCAGACCTGGTTGCAGTGTCAAGGAGGCACTCAGGATACACAGTGGCCAACCTAGAGCTGCTTTCCAGCTGCCAGTAAAAGCCCCTGTCGTTAGAGCACCCGTTGCTCAGAAAGGAAGATGCCGTTGTTGGTGGAGGGGCTGACCTTTCCTGGTATCGAGGAGTCACCTTGGCCATCGCAGGAGCTAAATGCCTCAGAGGTTTTCAGAGAGGTTTTAGTTTAGCACAAAGAGTCACCTCCCCTCAAACTGAAACTCTCAAGTAGTCTCCACAAACTCTCAGCCTTTATAGTCTGAGGGCCCCCTTGCCATAGTGATTTTCTATGTGTTCTTACCGATAACCCTCCAGCTCCGGCCCTCGGCAGCTGGGCTGTTGACTGTTGTCAATGACAGATGTTAAATGATGATATCGAAACATGACTTACTTCATTCTTAAGTCAAAGCAACTTTTTTCTTTGCCACAAATTACAAAAAAATTGAAATTCTTTTTAAAAAATTTATTTATTGATTTTAGAGAGAGGGAGGTGGGGGAGAGAGAGAGAGAGACAGACACACAGACATCAATCTGCTGTTCCACTAATTTATGCATTTATTGGTTGATTCTTGTATGTGCCCTGACCAGGGATTAAACCCACAACTTGGAGTATCTGGAAGACGCTAACCAACTAAACCACCAACCAGGGTCATAAATGAGGGGATTAAAACAGCTTCATGTCAGTCCTAGTGGAACTGAAATCACATTGAACCTGTGTGTAATGATACTGCACATTGGAAGCTGTTCTATGGACAGTGGGTTAAGAAATAACCATTCTCTCAATGCATCTGAGAGAATATTATTTAGGAGAAAACAAAAAAATCCTTTAAATATGGAAAAATAAAAGCATGAAGAAATGATGTATTATTGTAAGCAACCCTGTGCCTGGTTTGGGAACTTTCTGGAGTCACAGTAGAATTATTTGGCTTCCAAAATAATCCAAATTATTTGGTTAATCACGATGTGAGCCTTCTTTAAAGTGACATGTGGAATGCCTTGCCACATGTCAGTCATATCTGAGTTTCTTGCTAATATGCAGGGGTAGGCAAAAGTAGGTTTATAGTCATGAGTATGCAGAACAGAGTTTATTCTTGTATTATGAGCTATTAATAATTGTATTATTCTCCCTATGAACAACTGTAAACCTACTTTTGCCCACCCCTGAATCTTGGCATTTAATAAGTAAAATGTTTATTATGACCTTTTGTGGGGAAGGAAAATTTTCCTTCTACCCTTATAGGTTCTTTGGCTGGTTTAATAGTTAAATTGATATAAGACAGACAAGGAGAAAAACAAACAGAAGTTGGGTAACATGTGCATCTCCTGCACACATGGGAGAGAGGCAGGAAAACTGAGGAGTAAATCCCTACAATGGCCCGCCCAAGTGGTCACCTTAAATACTATCTCCAGCTAAAGACAAAACGTCTTGGGGGTGGGGAGGCAGTGATGGGATGTTACCAGGAAATGGGAAGTAAACAAGCGTAAGGTTGTTAAGCAGATTTGAATTATTGCCTTCTGCATTAATAAGAGTTTACAGAGATTTTAGAGACATTCTTCTCTTCCAGGTACTGCCAGGAGACCACTTGCAAATGGAGAATTCCCTTACAAATGGAAATGATTACTTCTACTCAGTTTTCAGAGCTTACCCGTGTTTACTGTTTCTTGAAAATGACCAGCATAAAATAATCAATATGCCAAAGAAGCATATTTTGGGGTGGTATATTTTGCTCCCCTACAGTCTGAATGCTAATTTTATTTTGAATAGCAGACACTTTGAAAAAATATCCTAGAATATACAGAAAACTATATTAAAGACAATGTTATTTATGTACCATCAATCTTACGTTTGACTTCAAAAACATTATTTGAATAATTTGCATGAAAATAAGATCTTGGTCTTTTAAGAGTTCATCTTCTCCTGCTGCTATTTATCTTATACCAGATTATAACTTTAAGTGAAAGAAAAACAGCAGGAACAGGCTGAACCTTTAAAAATAAAGATCCTGTTTTCATGCAAATACCTCTCATAATTAAAACAGAGAAATGGGAAAGTCATACACAAAATCTCCAATCAAATCCATTAGCGGTTTTGAAGAATAGACAGGCTTTAATGTTTTGATTTAACATCTGAAGTCAGTGGAGTTTTCATGTTACTTTGATCTTTAAAACTCTATGCGGTCTTGGTGTCAGTGACTTTCAATGAAGCCTCTTAGGTTTCTGCAATCCTCTTTCTCAAAAAGGCTGAGGGGAAACTGCACATAATTGTTTTTTTTCTCATGGCTTAGTTTGCAAACATTTGTTATGTGTAAAGATGACGATAATAATGTGTGTGGTACACTCTTCAGACTGGCCTTGTCATTCTGACCCTGGGATATTTGATCTTTTCTTTTGAGGCATGATCTTAATGTATTATCAGTACATCAGTGTAAGAAAAGTACCATTTTTAGATTAAACCAGTTTTAACTGTGAGTTATCAAATAGAACATTAAGGAAAAACATATATTAAGGAAGGGACTAAAATTGTGGACATTTGGGGGAATGACTTCCTTCTACTCTTCTCCTCCTCTGTTCACCACTGATATGCCGCTGTTACTGAACTGAGGTGGTCTGTTTGCCCAGACACACCCAAGCCCAGTAAGACAGGAATAGGAGTTTGAAGCACAGGAGATAATGTCTTATTAGTTGAGAAAGTGGTCCATGCCCAGAGGCAGGCGAGCTAATGCTCAAAGACCTGGCTCTCCCATAGCTTCCAGTGGGTAGGTTACATATGGGGAAAATCTTTAATCATGGTGGCTAAGGGAGTTAGCGTTGTGATCAGGGCCGTGGTCTCTACTGGTTGGTCTGTGCCAGGGTAGGGGGTAGTTGGTCAGTGCTTCTGGTCCTGATGTCAGCAATGGTGTGGCTTCATCTGGCTTCACTGCTTTTCTGGACCTGGAGCTGAAACACAACTGAGGCCTAAATGTTATCTCTAGTTTGAACAAAACTCTATCTGTGGAGTCAACAGATCAGAGGCTTTGTTCTTAAGATTACTTGCTGCTGATCAGAATCTTGTTGCCTTGAGGCTTAACGGTTAATGGAATAGTCCTACCAGGGAGAAAAAGGCAGGTGAGTCAGGGTGCTGGATGAGGCCAGTCTGAATCAAAAGGAAAGGAAGGAGAAAAGGTCCTATTAAAAATGAAGTTTCTACATAGTTACATCACGTTCTTTCTTCTCACGCTTTCCTATTCCCTTCATATTTTGGGCAAACTGTTCTGCCTAAGTTTTTTTATTGTTGGCACAACTTTATTTTTTAATTTTTATATACTTTTTATCCTCACCCAAGGATATTTTCTTTTCATTGCTTTTAGAGAGAGAGGAAGGGAGAGAGGAAGGCAGAGAGAGAAGCATTGATTGGTTGCCTGCTGTATGCACCTTGACCAGGGATCATATGAGTTTGGACTATAGGGGTTGCACGTGCCTGTACCAGGACCAGGAATCCAGCCCACAACCTATGTATGTGCCCTGACTGGGAATCCAACCCACAACCTTTGCATTACAGGATGACAGTCCAGCCAACTGAGCCACACTGGTCAGGGCAGCACAACTCCAGATAATAATTAGAACTTTACTAGCCTAACACCTTTTGTGAGCTGCTTCCTAAAATAAGAAAATTTTAATTAGCGTGCCTCTTGGTGCCACAGAATTGGCTATAGCCAGTAAGAAAAACATTCCTTTTTCTGAAAAGCTTTACCAAATGAGCTGTCTGATTAACTACTGGGTTTTAACAAAGGCCTGTGATGTGAGACACCCAATTTAAGAACAGTAATAATGAAAAGTGAAGAAAGAAAAGACTGCCTATGTCAACTACAAAAATGAGATAAAAATATTTCTTCTAAGCTTTTATTATTTTATTAGCATTATTTTTTCTAATTTAAAACTTTCATTGGATTTGAAAAATACTGAGAACTGAAATGAATGTGGGATTAAAGATTAATTCTTGGTTGCATGTCTGCAAAAAATTTCCTACAGCAAGTACCTGTTACCTCTTCACCCACTGCATTCTGTGCCCGGTCATAATATGGTTGCTGGACCCCATTTACTCTGATTCCCTTCAAGGCTATTCCATAAGTATGTAAGTCCAAAATAAACATAACAGATACTTGCTTATTTCCCTTCTTTTCATTCCTAGTGAAATTCCCTCTTCCAAAATAGTAGGTACATCAACAAATATTATACAGTGGTGTAATGGTTAATTTTATGTCAACTTGGTTGGGACATGAGGTGCCCAGATGTTTGGTAGAACAGTATTCTGAGTATTTCTGTGAGAGTGTTTTTGGGTGAGATTACCATTTGAATCAATGCAACTTTTAGTAGAGAAGATTGCCCTTCATAAAATGGGTAGATCTCATCCAATCAGCTGAAGATGTGAATATATCAAGAAGACTGGCCTCCCCCCAAGCAAGTGATAATTCTCCAGCAGATTGCCCTCATTTGCAATGTCAGCTCTTCCTAATTCTATGGCAGACCGCCTTCAGACTCACATTGGAAATGTTGGTTCCCTGAGGTCTCCAGCCTGCTGGCCTACCTTGCAGAATTTGGACTTGTAGCCTCCATAATCACAGGAGCCAGTTCCTTATAATACCTCTTTCTCTCTCTCCATATGTATATGTATTTGGTTCTTTATATACAAGTCTATCCAGAAAAAGTCCAGCCATTGTTAATATAATGAGACTGCTTTGCATGACTTTGATGTAACCTGGCAGCCAAGGAGAGTGGACTGGAATGTGCATGAGTGAACAATGATGACTTCACTGTACTGGTCAGTGGGGGCAGTAGATACTGCTGAGTGAGCATGTGTACTGTGTGGCTGTCGCATTCAAAATGACTGAGTGAGTAGAGCAACAAATCTGCATCAAATTTTGCATTAAGCTTGAACATTCCTCCGTGGAAACTATTCAGATGAATCAGAAGGCTTTCAGGGATGATGCAGTGAGTGCCATGCAAATAAAAGTGTGGCACAAATCTTCAAAGATGGTCAAGAATCTGTTGAAAGTGATCCGTTTTCTGGAAGGCCTGTAACAAGCAGAACACCTGAAAATGTTGAATGTGTATGGGCTGCAATCAACCAAGATTGGTGACTGACAGAGCTAGAATTAGAATCTGATCTGAGGATTCTAAAAACTACTGTGTCTGAGATTTTGAGGCAGGATCTTGGCATGAAAGGTGTCATGGCAAAATTTGTTCTGCTACCAGAGGAGAAGGAACATCGTGCTGCAGTTGGTAGTGGCGATTCAAACCAGTACCGATGAACCAGATTTCCTCATGAAGGTCATAACTTTGAAGGGGACTGAGACATCATGGTCTTATGTACAACATTTCTTGTATCTTCAATAACTATCTCTATTTTTCATATTATATGGCTGGATACTTTATGGACAGATCTGTATGTGGGTTTTTTATATATTGGTTCTTTTTTTTTAGGCAACCCTAATACAAGTGGTTTTCATAGAAACTTCAACTATGAGATTGCTCTATTTCCATTTAGCAATCATTCATCCTTTGTTTAATTTCTTTTAATCTCTGCTGAATATCTTTTATTAAATCTTCCTAAAATATTGATACATGGAGTAAAATATTTACACACTATACTCAGATGTGCAAAAAATTAGTCTTCTTTTCTTTTTTTTAAGTAAAGGTCTTCTTGTTAATGAACCACCAGCCCACTAATGGGGATTAAGGTTAAGGAAGCAGAGGTAAAACTTGACAATTAAATTTAATTTGAACTATTCAAATTTGGAGTAGTTTCTTTAATGTTGTCTCAGTTTGTTTTGTGTAATTATGTAATGAAATTCAAGGTTTAACAACCAGTTTCGCTTCTCACTGAAAGTCTTATCACGTCCTCACTTCTTCCTCAAGAGAGTATTTCAATGTAGGAGAATGCTTGTGGATTAGGTACACTAGAAAGGAGGTTCTGAATGATGGCATTTGTGCAATTTTCACTGACCTCTGTGGTAATGTCCACAGTCCATCTTGGTCACTGGACATACTATTGGAATTTGCTGTAGATGTACTCCACTTCTGAGAATCATGACCTCTCCTTTCTGAATTGGCAAAGTCCTGGGAAGTTTGGACTTTGCCCTCCACAGAGTAAGATCTCATTTTTGTTCTGGTGGGTACTAAAGATCCAATTCTGGCTGTGATTTCTGTTCACTTCCGGGGTGGTTTTTGAGACATCATCATTTTACCTTGCTACAGTGACCACTGCTAGCCCAACCCATTAGCAAGCTTGCTGGCCAAGTAACATCTGCTTTCTTCTAGAGTTCCACCTATAGTACATAGGGTTTCAGATACCTTTCCTACCACACAGAAACCTAGCGAGGTTTTGGAATGCTACCTCCAACCCACCTTCTGCCTAAATGTGACATAGCATGACCTTTACATTACCATTGCATGCTAGCGTGGAGCACCATTCAAAGGCGTGTTCTGTATGAGGTGGGAGCCGGGTACAAGAACCCTCTAATGAGCTGTTCAATAAGGTCTCTAGCTTCTCAATGCAGCAAGGGATGAGGGGATACTGAACATACTCCTTTTAGTCAGATCTTCTCATCTCTAAATACCTCTGTGTTTTAGGTTTTCCCCTTACTCTGCTGAGAACTTCTCTTCTATGTAATTTTACCTATACTGTGTGCTGAATTTAGGTAAGTGCTACTCATACTTTTTCTGGGTAATAAACTTCATAGTGTAGCCTTAGTGGCAGAAAGAGTTATAAGAGGAAAAATGGATTAATAAGAAAATACATTGGCTTAATATTTTAAAAACATGGCTCTTGTTACATTCTGATAGTTACAATGTTGCCTTTGATCACTTGGTCATTGTATTATATTGCTACATTTGTAGTTCATGAGTCTACTAACAGGAATTAAATTTTTTCTTCTTTAGGTTTTACTGAGAGTTGATTCTAAACAAATGAAAACTATGGATTCTACAACTTGAAATATAAAGATTTGGGGTTCAGTGAAAGGTGGTAGTCTTTTATAAAAATACAAAACTTGGTAAACTTTTCTTTATGTGTGTGATTCTTTAACAAAATGTTACCTTCAAAATGATTAAATGGTCCACATTATTCAAGGTAGTGTTATGATTAACCGCAATTATCAAATTATGTCAATGGCCCTTAGCTTTGAGCTGAGTATTATTGTACAGTCTGCTAATTGCTATCACTACATTCTGTGCTTGACATATAATGATGATTTACTTATTACTTTTAAGTGTCTCAGAAGTTGAAGTAGGTTATTCTGTGACTGGCTATTTTAGAACTTTTGCAACATGCATTAAATAGGGTTTTTGATGTGAATAAACTTTTCCTTGAGGAATCTTTGACCTAAACTGTAGGGGCTGGTGGAAAAAAAAACAGAGAGAGAACACTTGTTTTTTTAAAAATATATTTTATTGATTATGTTATTACAGTTGTCCCATTTTCCCCCTTCATTCCCCTCCACCCTGCACACCCCCTCCCACCTGCATTCCCCTGCTTAGTTCATGTCCATGTGTCATAAGTTCTTTAGCTTCTACATTTCCCACACTATTCTTGCCCTCCCCCTGTCTATTTTCTCTCTACCATCTACGCTACTCATTCTCTGTACCTTTTCCCCCTCTCTCTTCCTCCCTCTCCCCTGTTGCTAACCCTCAATGTGCTCTCCATTGCTGTGGTTCTGTCCCTGTTCTAGGTGTTTGCTTAATTTGCTTTTGTTTTTGGTGTAGTTGTTAATAACTGTGAGTTTGCTGTCTTTTTACTGTCATATTTTTTTATCTTTTTTCCTAGATAAGTCCCTTTAACATTTCATATAATAAGGGCTTGGTGATGATGAACTCCTTTAACTTGACCTTATCTGAGAAGCACTTTATCTTCCCTTCCATTCTAAATGACAGCTTTGCTGAATAGAGCAATCTTGGATGTAGGTCCTTAACTTTCATGACTTGGAATACTTCTTTCCAGCCCCTTCTTTCCTGACAGGTCTCTTTTGAGAAATCAGCTGACAGTCTGATGGGAACTCCTTTGTAAGTGACTGCCCCCTTATCTCTAGCTGCTTCTAGAATTCTCTCCTTCATTTGAATCTTGGCTAATGTAATTATAATGTGCCTTGGTGTGTTCCTCCTTGGGTCCAACTTCTTTGGGACTCTCTGAGCTTCCTGGACTTCCTAGAGGTCTATTTCCTTTGCCAGGTTGGTGAAGTTCTCTATTATTTGTTCAAATAACTTTTCCACTTGTTGCTCTTCCTCTTCCCCTTCTGGTACCCCCATAATTCAGATGTTGGGATGCTTAAAGATGTCCTGGAGGTTCCTAAGCCTCTCCTCATTTTTTTGAATTCTTGTTTCTTCATTCTTTTCTGTTTGGTTGCTTCTTTCTTCTTTCTGGTCTACACCATTGAATTGAGTCCCAGTTTTCTTCCCATCACTATTGGTTCCCTGTGCATTTTTCTTCATTTCACTTAGCATAGCCTTCATTTTTTCATCTAATTTGCAACCAAGATCAACCAATTCTGTGAGCTTCCTTATCACTAGTGCTTTGAACTGTGCATCTGATAGGTTGGCTATCTCTTAGTTGCTTAACAGTATTGGCTCTGGTGGTTTGATTTGTTCTTTCATTTGGGCCATTTTTTTCCTTTTTTTGGGGGGGTCTGGTCATGCCTGTTACGTATGAGGGGCGGAGCCTTAGGTGTTCGCCAGGATGGGGCAACCCAGTCACAGAGTTGTGACGCTGTATGTGGGGTTGGGGTCAGAGAGGGAACAATAGCACTTGCTCCTCTCCCTCTCAGATTTCAGTCCTTTCTGTGAGATTGGGAGTCTCTTCCAGCACCCCATACATGTTTTCAATTGGTGCTTTTAGGCTTTATTTCCTGGTGCTGGAGTCCTGGGTTGTACAGTCTGTCTTGCTGCCAGTTTTCACCTGGTTTATCTGTGTGCAAATGTGCGACCGCAGTCAGCCACTTTGTGTGCCTTGCTGGGTCTGCTCGTTGCCTTCCCGAGCCCGGGGTCTGCTAACCCCCTGGGGTGTGCCAACTGCTGCTTGCATGTCCAGGACCACTAGCCACTGTTTTTTCCTGCCGTGATCCCTCTCCGCCAGCTGCCGAATCCACCCGTCTTACTGGTCTGGGTGAATCGTTGTTGGATTTTCATACAATTCAATTTTCTGTCTGTTCTGGTTGTTTTCTTGTTTCTAAATTTTTGTTGTCCTTAATTTTGGTTGTGAGAGGAAGCACAGTGTGTCCACCTACACCTCCATCTTGGCCTAGAACACCTAAGTTTTATAGCCAGCATTTAATGTTCTGTATCCAAGGAAACATAGGAACTCAGTTCTGCACAGACCAAGGGTTCTAGCCTGGAGATTTGGGTGTTGCAAGAGTATAGTATGGCTCACATCTGAAGTGAAGTGGGTAGCACAATCCAGGTGTGGGCACCAAGAGCAAAAGAATAAAGGCGGTATGGGAATCTCTGTCTTAGATTGAGGATTATTGAGTGCTAGACATGATGTAATGTTTTGATCAATTACATTGGGGTCAGAGAGGGCTATAATCCGAGTGGGGGACAAGATAATCTGCTGCTAGTTTTTCACCAAAGCTGAGAAAATACGGCAAGGGCTAAAGGAAAGCTGTGGTTTGAGGGAAGGGAGTGATTAGGACACACTTCCACAGAGTGGTTCTAGCTTTGGGAAATGATTAATTCTACAGTCCACCTGCTAGCATGTTGTCTGTGGTCCGATGGATCTGAAACAAGTGTTGTTAACCATGAAACTTGAAGATGTACTCATGTATGTCTGAGAAAGACTGATGACCATCAGAGAAGAAGAACAGACATTTAAAATGTAGATGTTCTCCTAGTTCATCTAATTCTCATTAAAAAGTTTATCTTCTTTGTCATTCATAAAATACCATGAAAATCATGCTGGACACCCCTATGAGTTATTCTGTTATTTATTCATTCGACAAATGATTATTGGGCTCCTACAAGGTTCTAGGCACTGGGGATATTAGGCTAAAACAAAACAAGCAGAGACCTTGCCTTTCACTGAGCAACCTTTCTAATGATGGGATAGAAATGATAGGCATGTATATAAACAAAAAACTCAAGGCAATTAGAAGGTATAACAGATTCTGTGGATGAAATAAGCTAGGTAATGTGACAGAGTGGCCGGGGGGAGAGCACTCCAAATAGGGTCACCAGGGAACACCTCTGTGAATAAGCAACTATTTTTTTCCAGTTTTATTGAGAAATGAAATACATCACCGCAAAAGCTTAAGGGGAAGGGCATGAGGGTTTTGATTTATATATATTGTGAAATGATTACCATAGTGGGTTTAATATTCATCATCTCATATAAATACAATAAAAAGAAAATTTAAAAGAAATTTCTCCTTGAGAAGAGGGGAGGGAAAAGAGGGATAATGAGAGAAAATAAGGGAGGGTCATCAAGGAACATGTATAAAGGACACATGGACAAAGCCAAAGGGGTTAGGATCGAGGGTGAGAGGCAGAGATGTGTGGGGTGGGTGGGAGTGGAGGGTGGAAAATGGAGACAACTGTACTTGAACAACTAAAAAAAGAACTACTCTTATAACAAATTTCCTACATGTCCTACAGCAGTGTTAACTATAGTCATCATGTTGTGCATTATGCCCCTAGTACTTATTTATCTTATAGCTGGAAGTTTGTACCTTTTAAACTCCCCTTCCACAATGTCTCCTGTGATCTCTTTTTCTATGAGTTTGGAGGATGTTTGTTGTTGTTTTATACTTTTTTAGAATCCACATATGAGATACAGTATTTGTCTCTATCTGTTATTTCCCTTAGCATAAGGCCTTTGAGGTCCATCTATGTTGTTACAAATGGTAGGATTTAAGAGGCAATTATTGAGAAAGGAGTGAATGATAAGCAGAAATAAGCCATGGCAAGATCAGAGAGATACCACAGGTAAAGCACTCAAGGCAGGACAATATTGGGTCAGCTGAGTGATACTGAGAAGGCTTGTGAGGCCAGACAATTGGGAGAGGGGAAGAAGGGTCCATTCTGAAATAGATCGGAGGGAGATCACAGAGCTTAGAAAGCTATGGCAAGGAATTGAAACTGTATTCTAAACACCAGGAGAAGCCGCTGCAAGGTTTTAAGCAGTAACATGTCAGAATAACTGTTTTTAAATCACTCTTTTTTGGGTGATGATGTTAAAGCAGAGAGATGGTCTGCCATGTTTCTCCACTTGCAAAGGGGCCACTTCCCTTTTCCATGCACCAGTCTTTGTACACAGCTCACTGAGTCCAACCCTCATTCAAGTGGAGGGAAATTAAACTTCACTTCCTGGAAGGGTTATTTACATATATTTGGGCATTGCTGCACGTATGTTATGTACCTAATCCCCATTGCAGCTATGGGCTACATGAGCTGCTGTCATGACACTGAACTTACAGATGAGGACACTGAGGCATAGGGAGGCGATGTAATTTCAAAAGAATTCAGACCTCGTGGTTCCCTATTCTATACCATTAGGAGTAAGAATAGAGAAATAATTCTATTTCTTGATGTTTCTTGAAATTTTTAAATACCCAACCACTATTTGTTGATAATCAATCATGTTGCCTAAGGTTAAAGAAACCTTTAATGTATATTTGATCACTTACTAATATGAAGGATTAGAAGAAAATACAGAGGGGGTGTGCATTTTCCATTTGCAGCTGTTATTGTACCAATTCTATTAGCATTATTCTCAGTTTTAATGTAACTCATGTTTAATTGAACTTATTTATAAGTTAGCATGGTATTGTATATCATAATATGTTTGAATAAGCTGATAAGCCATAAATACGGCTCATTCTACCTTGTTTACTATTTTTACATTCTACATTTGGAAATTGCTTGCAGTGTAGAGGAAAATGTTCCTATGACATTCCAAAAGCATAAAATCGTTGTTAATAAAAAGTATATTGTTATTATGCTAAGTAAAATAAGCCAGTCAGAGAAAGACAAATGCCATACAATTTCACTTATATGTGAAATCTAATGAACAAAATAAACCAGCAAACAAAATAGAAACAGACTCAGACACAGAAAACAGATTGACAGCCATCAGAGGGGAGGGGGTTGGGGGCTGGGTGGAAAGAGGATTAAGCAAAAAAACCACACACAGACACAAACAACTGTGTGGTGATTACCAGAAGGAAAGAGGGTTGGGGGAAGTAGAGAACGTTCAGGGGGTTTAAATGGTGATGGAAGGAGATTTGACTTGGGGCGGTGAACAAACAATACAATATATAGGTGATATATTATAGAACTGTATACCTGAAACCTATATAATTTTATTAGTCAGTATCACTGCAATAAAGTCAATAAAAAAGAAATCCCAAACAATATATTTTTTCCCTAAGACTGTCATTTTATTGTTATTTTTTATTTTTATTGACTTTACTGGAGTGACTTTGGCTAATAAAATTATATAGGTTTCAGGTGTACAATTCTGTAATGTATTATCTGTATATTGTATTGTGTGTTCACCACCCTCAAGTCAAGTCTCATGGGTTTTCTTTTTAAGGTGATGACAATGTTTTAAAAATTGACACAGTGATGGTTCCACCACTCTTGAATCGTGTGCTTTAAATGGATGAATTGAGTGGTATGTGAATTATATCTCCATAAAGGTGTTAAAAAAGAATATTGTTTAATCCTATCACAGTGTATAGATATTTTTTGCCCTAGAGTAGCATGCTCTAAGGAGGAATGTCTATTTCAGCTTCCTAGACTGTACCTTCTCCTTTGCCATCAATAGGCAGCATCAGCCCTGGGAACTCTCAGGATGGTTACAGCTACTGGTGAGTGGGTTCTAATGTGCCAGGCCTGTGCAGAGCATTTTATAGACATCACTTCATTCACTAAGATATACAGGTGTTAGTGTCTCTGTTTAACAGATGAGGAAACTGAAGCTGGAAATGGTTAAGTAATTTAACTTCCTGCACACAGCTGGTAAATAGTGCAGCCAGACGTGAACCAGGTCGGCCTGATTTTAAATACTGTTGTACTTCAAACTTCTGTCTTTTCCTGTGGTCCCCTCTTGTGATGTTCCCTTGCATTGAGCTGGGACATAACATTGTATTCTCCTCCTCACCACCTTCCTCCTCCTTTTCCTTCTTTATTTCAGGCTGAAAACTAAAAGAGAATGAAGAATTTTGGAAAAAAGTAGAAAACAGAATACATAATTCAGGAATAATGGCAGTTTAATTAAATTCTGGCTCCTTTCTGCAAGCTTTATAGAGGAAAAAGATATGGTCTTGGACTTTAGTGTGCTATAAAATCTTGATTCTAATTTGTAAGAATAGGCCTTCCTTTTAAGGTTGCCATCTGTCTGGAACTGGTTCAGAGTAGCCGTAGATCACGAGCTGATAGTGGGACGGACATTCTGGAATGGGAGCTGGAGCAGGGAGGTCATTGTTACTTGGTTTGTGGGTGGGCAGAATGTCCATTTTTTTCCAGGAATATTGTCTTCCTTAATGTCTATGAAGTTACCATGGCATTTCTGTCACTTGAATCTTATCATATTAATAAAATAATACATTAAATATTCATTAAGTGCCTCCTATGTACAGAGCACTGTTGTATAGTATTTGGGCCAATGAGTAATTGGGGGCCATCACTTCAAATTTTATCAGCTTCTTTACCATCACCTAATAAATATATAATTTAAGTAAAAATAGGCAGTGCTTTGAAAATGAAACTTAGAGACAAATTAGTTCATTCCTGCCTTTTCCTCAAGAGAAGGCACCTTACTGCTGATTCCTTCCTGTCAGGGACTTTTGGAGCTACCACTGCTGTGGTTGGTACTTTGAGAGAACCTGAAATATATAAAGTATGGTCCTTCCCCATGATGAGCCTGTAATCTAGGTGGAGAGTAAGCAAGATGGCTTGCTGAGTGCTGGGGCATGGACTAGACTTAGGCTATGGGGCTGGACAGATAGGGGACACACTGGTTGTGCTGGAGCGAGAAGAGCTGGCACCATCCGGACCCTCCTGTCATGTTGCCCTGCTGGTCCAGCCTAGGCCCCTGTGGCCCTGGGCAGAGAGGTTGCTCCCAGCCTGGGGCAGGGAACATTAGGGAGTCAGTCTGGGTCAGTGTTACAACCTGCAGTTGCCTCTCTGTGCTCCCTGAGCGCCAACACTTTGAAGGGGGAGAGAGGGGGGAGCTGCAGTGAGGGTGAAGCGGAGCAGAATTAGTTATCCCCAATATGTCTTCCTTGAATATTGATTATTTTAGGCTGGTTATTTTTAAGGAACAGCAGACGTGGGGAAAGCTCTGAAAACTGTAGCATTTATATTTATAAGGCAAATCTTCGATTGTAAGGGTGTCTCCCTCTCTATACCAGGACAAGAAGGATGACTAAATCTCTAGAAGGCACCTACTTAAAGATGCATAATAACCTTACTCTTTTTTTTTACTGTTTTTCCTAATAATCTCCCATAACAGCACCCCCACACACATATTTCTTCTTTTAGCTGTAAATGTTATTTAAGGTGATGGCCCATTTTGAGGAGTTAGTTCTCCTAGGTATATGCCATGGTATACATGGGTGTATACAAGAGTTATATGTTATAAAAACAACATGTTATTAAGCATTTGTTTTTCTCCTGTTAATCTCCCTTTTATTATAGAGAGGGTCTTGGCCAAGAACCTGGAAGGGTGAAGGGAAAATTATTCTTCCTTCCCTACAAGGGCAACACCTGTTGCCAACACTCCTCCTGGCCAAGCTCCAGTGTCCAGGGAAGTTGGGGATGGAGGTGGCCAGAGACATGGGGGAATTTCTGGAATGAGTATACAGAGGCCCAAGTCACCATGGGGGCTTCCAGCACCAAGGAGAAATGAGCTCTCTCTTCCACTAACTGGCTGGAGGGCAGGATGGTGCGGACTCTGTCCCTGTCTCAAGAGGAGCCCTGATGGAAAAATCCAAGTAGTGTCATAAAGCCAAGTGCCACAAGGTGAGTATGAGTTCTAGAAGCATTAGCAAGAAGATCAGAAGTCAAGCACTAGCCTCTGGCATTCAAGACCTAGATTTCAATCCTGGTTCTACCTTTTGCTGTCTGCGTCCTAGGCTTACTTTTCCTATCTATGAAATGAGGGAAGAAGAGTACCCATCTCATGTGATATTATGAGGAGTCAATATGTTAATACACCTACAATGACAACTTTCAACCACATGTTACGTACTGTTATTATTTCCAGGAGTGGCAATCTCATCTTGAAGTGCTCAGGGGAGCTGCTAAGAAAGAGGGAATTTGAACTGGGTTTGCACAAAAGGTTAAGATTTGAATGGAAAGAGCTTCTTAAATCGAGGGACTCAAATACTATGTGTGAAAAAATGCAGTGTATGTTATTGTTTTGCCACAATGAATTTTGTCTCTTCTGTTTCATCCAATCAGACTCCCAGGTAAAAGCTATTAGCACCTAATATCAATTTCTGATGTTGGGAAAGAGAGAATCATTGCAGCTAAGCATTTTCACAATGGTTTCTAACAATAATATTATTAAAGGTGGTAGTCAACATGGAGTGTTTACAATGGGTCAGACATTGTTCCATAAGCTTTACTTACGTTTATGATCTCAGCTTTTCTCAACAGTCCCCAAAAGTGTTTTATTTTGTTTTTTGACAGGCAGTTAATCGAAAGGCACAGAGGGGCTGGGAATCTTGTCTGTGGTGATTCTGTTAGGAAGTGGTGGAGAAAGAATCTGGAAGAGGAAGTGGGGCTCCAGAGCCTCTATTGAATTTAACCCATCAACAAGGGGAGGCGATAGACCTATTGTGTGGACTGGTGAGATGTTATGAGGCACACACAGTTTTGGTATTCTTAAAATCACATCATTTAGGCTGCTGTCTGCTCTGTCTCTGGGTAATCAATGTCCTGGTGTTGAAAGCTGGGAAACAGAACAGACTAACCAATCTGATGACTCCAAGCCATTACATGAAATGTATATAGCTATCAAATTAGTAAATTGAGGAGTAAATTTCTGTATATTCTTAAAAGTATTTTAATATGTAGCAGTAGGATTAAAAATATTACTTTTTTGTCATATTCCATTTTACACACATTCTGTTTTGTTTTGGGTGACAAATTATGCTGAGACTAAAATTGTCTTTGCCAATAACTTATTTAGCATAGGGTCACTGTTGGAATTATAATGATTTCACAGCCAATAGCATACAGAATAATGTCTCTTAATAAGCCAAGAAAGAACACACTTTGAATGAATTTGCAGGTAAGAGGAGTTTAAGGGAAATAAAGCCACGTTTAATTTGAGGTGTACCTCTTTATGATTTGATTCTTGGGAGAGTTGTCTTACCCACCTGAGTGGACACCCAGCTGCCCGCACGAAAGTGCAGGCTCCTTGTTGCTAGAGCACGTTGCTAGGGAACAAAGGTGCCAATGTTGGCAGGCAAGATAATTTCCTTTATGGGACCACGGCATGGTTTTCATCACTGCCAGTGGATAGAGTGGCCTTACACAGGCAGAAGCTGATACTCCAAGGCCTTGGGAGAGCTATTTTGGTCAGAAAAGAGTCACTTGCCCAGACTGAACACTCTAGTCTGAATGCCCCCCTAGTCATAGTTGTTTCTCCACATGGTCTCTTTGATAAGCCCTCCATGGGGCCCCTCAGTGTCAGGGCTGCTGAGAGCTTATCGACAGCCACAGATGTTGTTCATGACATCCTGACACAGTGACTTCACTCATATAAAAAAAATCTTTACTTACAAAAACAGCTTCATTTTTATCATAAACAAGTGGATTCGAAATCATACCAAACCAATGCACATGCTCACTTCTGTACATATACACATTTTCAAAAGTTGGTTTTGGGCTGTTCATTTTACTGGCTGGTTGGATACTACACCTAGTGTGGAGATAGCAGCGTGAACTAAGATACCTCAGGAGGACCTTTCCAGAACTCTGATTCTTGGGTTATATAGCAAGCTGAGACAGTGAGGAGAGGTAACTCTTGGAATAGCATCACACTCTGTTTGTCATTTCATGTTCTTGACCTAGAAAAAAGGAGAAGCTATTTGGATGCAGTGGCTGGAGCTTTCACTAAGTAAACAAATAAAATTAATGGAGCATAGTGTGTGGCTCTGTTTGTGCATGTCTTTCCATCACAATGTCATATGTCATGAATAGTACAGGGAGTTCTAAGCAAGATGAGGCGAATAGCAAAGCAATGTGTAATGTGAAATGTAGATTTATTTATCATGCAAATACTTTTGACCAGATAGAAATAATGATAGCTCCTTAGGAGTTTATAGTAATGATACTAGATTGCAAAGATTATCTTTTTGAATAAGTAAAATGCTGTCATTATTCACCCACAGTGACTTTTATTTATTCCTTATTGTATGGCTATTAGTATGCACTGTAAAAAGTTAGAAGGTAGACATGTGGCTAAAATGAAGAAACTTCAGAAAACGCAAATAAATTTGCACCTTTTCTCATAGTTTATTCATGTTATTTTAATTCTGTTGAATTTTATTACCCGTTATTTTAAGTATGCTTCTTTGCATTTACTAAAAGGTCTAGGATAGCATCGCTACTTGCTGCTGATTGCCAGAACTACACAGAAAGATATTTGTGCAGAGTTTTGGAACTATCCCTTGTCATTCTAACTCAGTTAACTTTGTGTTGGAGTCCAGAAACCTCAATCTAGATTATTTTATATTACAGAAAAATAAAACTTCTAAATTATTGCTTCCATAAGTGATTAAAAAAAAAGGTTTCATAACCGTGACCTTCCAAAAGCCCACTTGCACACTTACTGGAAAGGAAGCATAATGTTTAGCAAGGGTCAACCGCCTACAAACAAATTTGCTCACTTTAAGATACATTTAACCAGTGGTCAAAGAGGTTAATGTGAGCAACATACGTTCACACTGCTGGCAGGTGGAGTCAGGATTCTGACCCTTCCTATCATGTATGTTACTTTTCTGAAGCTATAGTTTTGCGCTCCCAGAGGATAATAATTAAGTGGATAAACACTTTTCCTTTCAAGCATTTGCTTCCATGTTTATGTAGTGACCAAGTGAGTATCTTTTTGCATCATTAGAACTCAGTGGTTAAATAGGATATTTGTTAGACCCTTAACAGATGGCAAATATTTCAATGATCAATAATTATAGACCATTTTGGTAAAGCAATCTAAAATAAAAGAGCAATATTTTAGGGTAGTAGTAAAAAATAACTAATTTTTATTTCTTGTTTAAATATTTTGAAATCTTAACTAATTAAGAGCTTCTAGATGTTTTTATTCTGTAATTTTCTGGTGTATAAAATAAGTGATATTTTGTTACATTAAGAAATTGAGCCACATATCCAAATTTATATTATAAGTATATTACTTATAATATAGGGTAGTATAGGGTTATGCTACTAGAATTTTCAAATTTTCTGATATCTAAATTTACTGTTAAATACTCTGGCAATAGTTTTATAAAAACTGTAATTTTGCTGTCATTTAGATTTATTTTAATCCCATGACATTTCACAAGTTTAAACAAACTTATCCTTTAAATGCAAAGCATTATCAGGGCTGGGAGTCCTACTGTTGTTGAGGTGACATTCTCTAGGAGTATATAAATAAACTTTGGATTTGGAAGAAAATGGGTTTGAACTTTCAGGAAGGAGCCCGGGTGAAACCTCGTGATCCCGCCTGCGCAGGCTGAGTCTCCTCATGTGCCCACCGCATGTACAGGAGTAAAGGCCAAACTTTAGCGTGTGGTTTTGAAATTCCTTTATGACCTGCACTACCTTTGATTTCTAAAATTGTAGATTTTCCTTTTATCCTCATGGCCTAATGAACTTTCATTGTTCAGATTTAAACAATTTTAATATTTATACTTATATATGTAATTATATGGGTGATAAATATCAGAACAACTTAAATAAGAAAAAAGTACAAGGTAAAAGCCTACCCGTGTCCCTTTAAACTCACTTTCTTCCTCAGTGTTCCATTCCTAAGCTTTGTATGTATGATGTTAAGCCTTTTTATATGTACATACTTGCATATTTTTGGTCTTCTTTTCTACATATATGAGAACATTTTATTCAAACTTTTTGCCCAGCTTTAAAAAAAATTTCTGGAAATCATTACAAATCCCCAATATTGATAGATTCCATTCTTTATTCATATTATGAAAAATGTTACAGTAGACATCCCTATATATATATTTGTATACATGGGCTATACTTTTTGTGATATATTCTTAGGAATGAAATTATTGAGACAAGAGGAATGCACATTATAAAAGTTAAAAACATTGACAGATTGCTTTCTTTTAATTACATCTATAGTGTATGAGATTTCCTGAATACTCCCATTCCAGAACAAAATTTATCTTAAAAATTTTTGCAATTAAATGTCCAAAAGGTTGGCGTCTTTGAATTCCTTTGATTACTAAAATGATAAATATATTTATACATTTCATATTACAGGTTATTTGCATTTTTTTCTGATAATTCTTTGGAAACTTTTGTCCATTTTTAAAAAATTGAATTTGTAAGAGCCCTTCAAATATAGTGGAAATTTCCCATTTGTCTGTTATACAAACTATTTATATGTGGAAATATTTTCCCCAAATTTGTTGCTGGTATTTTAACTTTGCTATACCATTCATCGAAAAGAGATTTTAAATTTGTGTATAATAAAATCATTTAATTTTCTCTTATGACTACTGAGAATTGTTTAGAGAGGCTCTTTCAAACTAGAATTATATTTAAAAATAGTTTCCTGTATCACACCCTAATTATTTTTGTATTTGTTTTTAATATTTAGGTGTTTAGATTCATCTGAAATTTATTTTTTGAGAATTATATGAAATAAAATCTAAGTTAATGTTTTCCTGAAGTACATCTTTTATCCTTGACATTTCTTATTTAACACCTCTGCTTTAGAAATGCTAACATACAGATGTTTCCATGTTTATTTATCTTTACATACATATACTATACATTTTAACATAAACTTACATGAATGTAAGCAGGTTGCATGTATATACTTTCTTATATATATTACCTCCTTACATTCATGTATATGTGTATATATACATATATTTGTGTATTTTTATTTCATTGACATACATTATATTTTCTAGGCCAGTAACACATTAATTAATGTATTCTATAATATATTTTGATATTAAAGGGCAAGTCCCTATTCATGGTCCTTTTTCTTACTTTTTTTTGTGTATTCTTGTACATTTAATTTTCCAGATGAACTTCAGAATCACCTTAAGATTCACATAAAAATCCAATTGAGATTTTGATTGTGTTTGCATTGAATTTATAGGTCAATTTGGGGAGGATTTACGACTTTATAATAGTGAGTCTAGCCAACCAGAAAATTAGCATGATTCTCTACTGATTCACATATTCATTCATGCCCTTCATTAACTAAAGTGTGCTTTACATAGGTTTTTTACATTTCTTATTAACTTTATTCTGAGGTATATCATCTAGGACTAGGTTTGACTGAAGTAAAAGAATCTCAAAGTAACAGTAGCTTAAACAGGAAAGAAATTCATTTCTCTTCTACATGAAAGTAGCTCACTAAGGGCTAGCAGCCAGTTCTGCTGCGTTGTCTTCAGGGTTCCTTCTGCATTCTCTGTCATCTTCAAAAATGTCACTTCTGGCTCTCGTGATTCATGATAATTGCAAGCATGGGAGCCAACATATCTGCATTCCAGGGAAAATGACTGAGGAAAAGATTCACTCACAAGAAGAAGGCAAGGACAATAGCCAAGTGTCTTACAAGGGAGACTTCCGGAAACTGATATACAATAATTCCTCTTATATCCCACTTACATCCCACTGGCCAGAATGAGATATTACATGGGCACCCCTTAGTGGCAAGAGAGCCTGAGAAATATTTTCTTTATTCCGGGACACTATGAGTCAGTAAAAACATCCAATATTCTATCGGTATGGAAGAAGGGAAAAATGGAAATTGGGGGGCAACTAGCAGACTCCATCACAGTAAATACATTTCAATTTTTGTTGCTATTATAAACATATTATTTTGCATACATTATTTTTTCACATACTGTTTCTTATATTTATGTAGACAGAGTAAAATCCAGTTATAATTTGAGAAAGAGCATCTAAAAAAGTACTATCTGATGAAATGTAGAATTGTGCCATTGTGTAGTTAATAAAATGACCAAGATGAGACTATATGGCCGCTCGATGGAGTTCTAGGGTCAGATCATATGATCCAAATTCAATTTGTTGCTACCTGGGGACAGTTCTGCATTCTGTGCCTGTATTTGCCAGGAGGTCTGTGGCAAGTTAAAGACTAATCAGGTCATAGCCTACCCCTCCCTTTTGTCGATCCCATGAGGGAAGATCAGTCCAGTAGAATTCTGGGAAACAGAAATCCACCCCTGTTTCTTTCCCGCGGCCACCCATAGTTCCCTGTCCAGCATAATTTTCTTTCCATATGCCCTTCACCTGAACTATCTTTCTTTTAGAACTGGGGCTCGGAGGAGGAGGGTATTATTTGCATTATGTACAAAGCCCCATCAATAGGAGGTACATTATAGCAGAGGTTTCTGGTAACACATGCATGTTGTAACAAAAGTAAAGCCAAAGATAAATGTAAAAAGTAAACAAAAATCCCATGTAACTAACTCCATGTGTTGAAAGTAGAAAATATTTTTTCTCCCCTCTCTCCCTTTTCTTCTTTCTTTTTTCTTTTTCTGTGAACTCACAAGATGGCTGTGAGGTGGGGGTAGGTAATTTGCATAGCTCTGCTGCCAAGTCACTCTTTCTGCCGCCTATAATGTTCAGATCCCTCCACATCGTTCATCTTAACTACTGAACTGATAGGAACGACACTGTACAAACAGGTTGTCTACAAGGGAGATGTCCCCAGGTGAGTGTTTATAATATTTTTACCTAGTAAACCAACTTTTTGAGTTTTTTTTTTTTTTTAAACAAACCAAATCAAAATAAAACCAACAATCTGTTTTCCCTATAGCCTGAAAAAATGGCTCAAACTGTGTTGGAATTGAAATAAAAATAAATCACCTCTGGACACCTTCAGGACTTGCAAAAGCTAAACTAATAACTGCAGGAAAAAAGGTATGAAATGGGAGATTAAATATTCAATTATACTTTCATGTGTGAATATTTTTGCCTGGAGTTAGACAAAACCAATGCCTCACACATTCTGCGCAGGTGTCCTCATCTAAGGTGGTGTGGCTTAGTGGTCAGGATGCTGGGCTCAGTAGTCAGGCTGAACTGGTTTGTGAGCTTACCTTTCCCTATGCAAACCCTCTTGACTGCATTACTTGTTCCTGCTAAGGCTCAGCTTCTCATCTTTTGATTGAGGGTAATAACAACACTTCTTACTTGGTAAACCTATTCACATAAAGCAAACAAGTTAAATATTTCAATCCCATTTTAGTTTGACAATATTTTGTTGCAAAAGTTGAAAAGAAGAACTCCATCTTAAAATATAGGTAAAGCACTCTCATTTCCTTATCATACAGTTTATAGAGAAATGTGTATACACGCTTTCTTCATTTGCTTGTCTTCTACTTACTTTCAACTCCCTGCAATCAATTTTTACCCCTGCCAGTCACTGACTCTTCTTACGAGGTGCCCATGTTTGCCATGGAAACATTTTAGTCTTTATTTTTCCATGACCAGTGTGGAGCATTTAACAAAAATGTGCACTTCCTAAAATTCTCTTTTCCTTGATATTTATGATCCAGGTTCACCCATCTCTTGCAGTAGACTCCCTCCTTCTCTTTGTCCTTTAAACACCAGCACTTCAAAGTTCTACTCTGTGGTTGGAACTCTTTACTTTTTATTTCCCACCGTTTTTCTTGATGATATCATCTGTCCTCCTCCATAGTTTTTATGTCACCAGCAAGTTGTTTACTCCAAGATCTGCATCTTTAGTCTTCTATCTCAAACTTAAATCTTGCATATTCATCAGTCATCTGGGCATCTCCTGGAAGTTCCTGGCACCTAACACTAATTTTATTCTTTTTCCCCAAATTTGCTGTCCTCCCATCCCCTCTTTGTGCCAATGTGAATTTATCCTGTCATACAAGATTGAACTTCAGAGTCATCTTTGACTTTTCCTCTTTATCACCTTAAACACCCATTTAGCTACCAAGACCTGTTGACTAATAACAACTTTAGATAACTAGGAAAATATCTTTAGTCTCTCACTTTTCAGATCCAAATAATATAATATTGCCATTAGAGTCCTCTTTGTAAAACTCAAATTTATTCATCCTACTTAAGTCTCTTTGTTGATTTTTCACCCTCCACCAGGTAGTTTAGAAATCTTTTTAGCTTGGTGGAGGAAACATCCTTAACAACATGGCTTCATGGTACATTTCAGCCTTGTTGGCAGCCACTTTCACTGCAATTAATACTACAACCCACAACTATCTGCATTTCCTGGGTAGACCATGTAACACCATACCTCATTTCCTTGCACTTGCTCATCCACTTGCATGGGCGTTCTTCCTCACTTCCATCTGGTTATGGAATAGATTATGGAACAAAACATTCTTTAAGACACAGCTCACATGTTATTTGCTTTTTGAACTTATCCTTGAGAGTCTCGATTTTTCCTCTTAGTCTTTTATAAGTACTTTTATGTAGAACTTATCACATTGAATTATAATTATTTTTTCAACAACAGGTTACTTCAACTGTCTGGTCCCTAGCACAAAGCTTAAGCCTTGGTATGGTGTATATATATGTGTGTGTATATATATATATATATATATATATATATATATATATACACACCAATCAGATGTTTTATGAGTAAATGGTGATCACACTTGCTTTTTGTATGCCCGACAGTCATATTCTTTGTCATACTCTTACACAAATTTTCAAGCTAAGATAAAAATGTATAACTTTGTAATAGAAATATGAGTGTTCCCTTTTTAGTGTTTTTTTAAAAGACAATGTGCTTGTAAGATTGACATTAATAAGACAAGTGCTGAAGACTTCATTATTTCTTCTTCTTCTCACCCCCAAGCCAGTTACTGAACTCCTAGGTTACTGATTATAATACTCCTGGCAATGGTGATTTTCATCTTGTTGAATGTGAATTATGTATTCAGGTCTCTAGCCAAATCAAAGTTCTTTTTTATCTGATTTAAATTTTCACATCATGAATAACTGTCAGTTTGCATTTTCACTGTGTTTAGTAAAGCATCTTCAGTGACTCCATACATGGTCTTGTTTGCGTACCTCACTGAAAATGAAATTCATTAGTCATTTAGAAAACTTTAGAGTGATTGGTGATTTTTAAAAGCCCCAAACAAAACAAATATAGGCTTTTTAATGGTGATTATTTAATTGTATTTAAAATACCCTTTAAAAAAGTATGCCTTTCTCTAGATTATTAAACAGAGCAGGTAATTAAATAGAAAATTCTAGTTAAAAATGGCATTTGTTAAAGGTTGGAAATCCAGTGATTTTGTTTGTTTGTATTTCATCCTTTGAACAGTCACATACTATTTCATTAAATAAATAGATTATAATTTAACTAGATCTTGACTGAAGAACATTTGTATTGCCTCTAGTTTTTACCACTAACAGCAATGCTAATGTAAGCTCTGTTTAACAAAAATATTTCTCCAACTTTCAGATTTTCCCTAGACTGATAAAGGGAAAATGGTATTTCAGAGTAGTTTAAATTTTTATTTCCATTATCAATGCTCAAGATCAACTGAACAGCTTATTATATGTTGAAGGGCCATTTACATTTCTCTTTCTATGAATTGTCTGTTTATATATCCTGCACATTTTTCTGATTGTTTTCTTCTTTCTGCTTTAAAAAGCTATTTAAATGTTGGGGTTTTAATATTTTATCAATGATAAAGAATCATATAAGTGGAAAATATGATATATAAGTTGAAAAATATATAAATTAAAATGTTTTTCTGTTTTTTAATTTTTATCTCAATAATGATTTCATAAAAAATTTCATATATAAGAAAAAATTCAAATTTACTAATTTAAGTTTAACATTATATTTGGTCCAATTTATCAATCATTCTCTATTGCATCTTGATTTTCAGTATAATTAGAAGAGTTTTTCCCAGCCCCAAGTTAAAGAAGAATTTAGTTACTTTCTTTTAATATTTGAATGATTTTATTTTTTACATTTAAATATTTGTCTTATTTAGAATCCATTATAGCATATAGGGACAGAGTCAATTTCACATTCTATTATTTTGCTCTCTAGTTTTTTCAACACAATTTATTAAAATGTTTGTATTTTCTGCAGTGATTTGAGATGCAGCCTTTACCGTGTGCTAAGTTTTTATATGACATTAGTTCTATTTCAGTGTTTTCCAATTAATTCCATTGGTTTGCCAGTTTATTTGTGCTCTAAAGCCATACTGTTTTAATCACAGAAGGTATAAAATATGTTTCCAACCCCTAATTGCTTTTATTTTTAGTATTTTCTTGGCTATCCTTGCTTGTTCTTTCTCTCATATAAACTTTATATTCAACTTGTTTGATGGCAGTATAAAATAAGAGTATTAATTGTGTTTCTATTGTAAACACTTTATATTTATAAGCTAAATTATTTCTGTATGCTCTTGAATTTAATCCTTCAAATCCAACCACATTGCTCTTGTCAAAGTCAACAATGCCATGTTTCAAAATTTGATGGCCAATTCTCAGTTCTGCTTTTACTTGACATGTACAACACAGTTGACACAGTGAGTCATTTCCTCCTCTTTGAAACACTTCTTTACTTGGTTTTCAGGACACCAGACACCTAGTTTTTCTTCTAATGTAGTGGAAGCTTTTCCTCACTCTCCACTCCTGGTTTCTTTTAATCTTCAGATCTCTAGACAGAAAGGAGTCCTGGGACTCAGAATTTTGACTTCACTTTTCTATCTAAAATCACATAGTATTTGGTGATCACATCCCGTCTTATGTGTTGAAATTCCATCTATATGCTGATGACTCCTAAATTTACATCTTCTGTTAGCCATCTCTCCCAGTTCTAGCCCCTGTATCCAGCTGCCTCCACTTGAATGTTTGATAGCCTACGAAGCTCAGATTAGCACACACAGCACTGAAATTCTGATCTTCCAACTACAAAGCTCTCACTTCCACTTCTTTCTCTTAGTTTCACAAGTGATGAATCTCTTCTCCATCATTCAGTCAGAAATGTTGGAGACATGATTGACTCTTCCACTAACACCCTGGCACAAGTCCCCACCATCTGTCCCTGGATTAATAAGGTAGTCTCCTACCTGATCTCCCAGCTTCCAGCCTTGCTGCATTTCACATGTTCTCAAAAGAGCAGAGAGTTTTATTGCTTGATATCGTCAAAGTTTCTCTTTAAAAAAGCATGTTGTAGCTTCTGCCAGCTACCTTACAACCTAAATAAATAAGGCCAGTTTATGTACCAGCAGGTTCATCAGCCACACACAGTGTAGTTTGAAGACCACTGAGGAAGCCACTCCTCTTCTCCCCCACAACACAAATATTTCCCTTCCCTAACTTCTTCAGTTCCTGAAATTCTGCTTTGGAAGTTTCCTTTTAGCTGTCAAATTGAAGGCATTTAATACTAATATGTAAGTGTTTCTTAGGTAGGGTATCATTAGTCTTTGTTACCTTGGAACAATGAATTTCTCAAATTCTGGAGAGAAAGAGGGTCTGGAGAAGATAGAATACAGATAAAGTAACTTGTAATGAAAAGAGAGGGAGATAGGAAAGACAGGGAATTTGAAGTTCTGCTTTCCTTGGTGTTGGTAGTCCACAGTGATGGGGGAGGTAATGTGAAATCAGCTACCGGCCATGGTGTTCTGGAGGTAAGATGTTTCATAGTGACATATAATTAGATTTGGAGATTTTCCTCCTTTATGTTTTAGGTCAGGCCAAGTAGCTAAAGGGATTTCCCTAGATTATCCAAATAGAGGAAGTTGTAGGTTAAAGAAAAGTATGAGATAGTTAGCCTGCATGTAAGAAAATGCCTTAGTTGATGCATACTACATCAGCTCATTCTGTTTTAGTGTAAGACATTAAAATGGAAATCACAACACTAAATACCATGGAAAAAGTACCGTTGTGTAAGGTAAGTGAGAAGTTGCATTTCAAGCACTTTAATTTTAATGCCATTTGTGGTAGAACTGATTATCAAGCCAAAATGAAAAAGTGGTATCTCCTGGACAAATGCTAATGTTCTCAAGACTCCCAACAAGGGTATATTTAAACAGGAGAAAATAGGTTAATAAATTGCATCATGAGAATATCATCCTTTAAGCTAGATGTGCCCACCAAAGGATCACATCATCTCTTAAATGTATGAGTTTCCCTGAATTCAAGAGTATATCCCAATTAGAGTAGTCATCAGCTTTGCATGCCTTAAAGCCACAGCGTAATCTGTAAGTAGGTGAGTAAAATTCTTACATCCAAAGAGAAAAACCTATTATCTACCATAGCAGCATCAAAGGTGCTGAGAGTGACTTTGTAATGGGTTGAGTACCCTCTGAAGAGAAGAAAAGGGGCAGAGGAGGGACATCTCACAGAGTATGTACTATGCCTGTGTGTGCCAGTAGACACTTAAAGGGCCATTCTAGAAAGTGACAATTTTTTTTCATGTCACATGTATGCTAGCTTTGTGATGGTTCACTCCAAAAATTAATATTGTGTTTAGTAGTCTTTAAATATTTACCCATTTTCTTTCATTGATAAGATGATTTTGCTACTTAGCTAAAACATACTGGGATCACATGAGATCTTTTTTCAATAACTGAAGATTGGAAGAACACGATATATTCACATCATAAGAACATTTGTAAAGATAAATTGTGTTAAAATGATTGAAAAGTTAAATTTCTGTCTTAGGACTTACGCTAGGCTATAGTTTTATTTCTTTTTATTTTTAATCTATCACTGATTTATTATGCAACTTTAGGTGAGTTGACAGACATCAGCTGGGGTATAAATGCTGAAATTCACTCCCTTACTAGCTGGGAATCTGCCTGGTATAACTGATACAGGAATATTAGGAATTTGAAGCTACTTTAAGGGACGTTTTATGCAAATAAATAATTATATATATATTTTATTATACCAGCCTATATTCTCTGGATATGCAACAGATTCTTCCTTTTATAATTATTGCCTTTGTATATGACAGTCACATAGGACTTGCTAAACATATTAACCCTCCCAAAATCCTATGATCTTATATTGTGGTAAAATATTCAGTATATGTATTAGTGCCTAAATAGTTGTTGCAAGTTGTATGCCATCATTTGTATTCAACAAATGTAGCATAAAATTTGTTAAGATTTATTTTAGATCCCTATTAGTGTCCAAGTTTTCATATTTTTAAGTATCTCAAAAATATCTACTCCTTTTTTCTTTTGTCACACTGAGAGCACTGAGGCTAGCTAGTGTGGAATAACCTACTCAGAACCCCACACAGAGTAAATAGTGGAACCAAGACTCAGGCTCCGGTTTTGAGATTCCACATATTTCTCTGTTAACACTCCTGTCAAAGCAGGAGGCTATGATCATTTCAATATACTGTTCAAGTTGTTTATGAGTTCAAGCATAAAATGCAAGATTTTCCACCAAATTGTACCTGAATGATATGAGTGTGATGAATAGGTTAGAGATGAGATTATTAACATGTAGTGTAAGCATATTTAGTATATGAAAAAATAGCATTTGTTCTGTGTCAAAATATGTGAGAAGTATGCCCTTATTCTCTCTAAAAATTATCTCCCAGACTGTCTCAGATACCACTACTGTGGATTTAGACTTTATAACATTTTCACATAATGCCCTTTAAAATAGGGAGAGATTGAAGATAATGTCAATCACATTCTGTGCCTTCTCAATGCCAAAATAAACTTTTAAAATTACTTCAATGGTTTGTTTTTTGTTTTTATGATATAAAGAATGAAAGGCTGACTTTTTATGAAGCTGGATTTTTAAAGTAAAATTGATGGCTCACTGATTTTTTCTGTGACAGGTACTGATAACTGATATGGAATAAATAAGGAATTCAGGATATAGATTGTGGAATAAATAAAGAATCCAAGTACATAGATTGTGATATGAGGTATTATTTTCAACCCTATATTTTAGGAAAGCTTCTTGGAGGAGGTAACATTTGAGACCTGAATGAAGTCAGGAAGAAGATACTTGGGAGAAAATATTTTAAGAAAAGAAAACATCTAATGCAAAGGTTCTGAGGTAGGAACATTGGCCGATTGGAGAAATAGCCAGGGGCCCATGTGCCTGTAATTAGTTATTCAGAGTGAGGGTGGTAAGAGAGGCTGATGGAGAGTTAGCCAGGGCCAGGTCATGTAACTGTACAATTTTGTACTAAATTGTTTTCTAAGTTTGATGGGAAGCTACCGAAGGGTATTAAGCAGGACTGATCAGCTTCAATGTCTTAATGGGATTACTATGACTACTCTGTGGTGAAAAAACTTAGAGTAGATACTTCGACCATGTTCTAGGTAAGGATACTAATGGTTTTGAATGGTCTCCTAGCAGTGGAAGAGATGAGAAGTGGTAAGATTTGCACTGCACTTTCACAGAATTTGTTCATGCACTTAATGTGGGATGTGATATAAAATGAGACACCAAGAATGATGGAACATAAATGACAGTGCTGTTTAGTAAAATAAAGAAGCTTGAAGGAGAAGTGTTGGGACTGAGTTTGGTTTGAGAACATTATTCCAGTGAAGACTTTTGCTTCTGCTAATGTGAAATTCACCAAGGAAATTGAGTCTGAAGTGAAATTTTAAAGTCCTTAGCCTAAAGATCATATTTAAAGCCAATGAGACTGGATGAGATCACAGAACACAACACAGAGAATAGATGGATGTGAGAAAAACGAGGGAAGCATGGTATTCCAGAAGGCAAATGACCAATTATGGCATTTCAGGAAGAACACATTTGAATGTTTAAAATGTTCCTAACAAGTCAAATAAGACAAAGACTGAAGGTGACACATTGCCAGAAGTATTGTGCAGACATTGACCAAAGCTGTTTTAGGAAAGTGGATGAAATAAAGTCTTGACTGGAGTGACTTCTAAACAGAACCAGTGAGTATGAAAGTAGAATCAGGAAGTATGGACCACTGAAGTTCTTCTTTAAAGGAGGACAGAAAATAAGGCAATAGCCTTAAGAAAGATTTTTTTAAGATAAAAGAAGCAAGAATACATTTGTATGCTGACTGAAAGATCTAATAAAAAGAAAAAGTTAATAATGCAAGATATGGTCAGAATACTTGATGAAGGATGGACAGATGAGAAGAAATAAGCTCTAGAGAATAAGTAGAGTTGATACCTCTGTAGAAGCAGGTGCATTTTGTCTGTTTTGCTGCTGGTATAATATGTGAGGATGAAGAAGTTTTCATCTGCATGTGAGAAGGGGGTGGGGATTGAGGGTTTCGGGAGAGAATAGAAGATAGGAAATAACTGCCTGAGAAAGTCAGAGGGTGAGCTGACTAACACAGTGCAGTAGGACTGTATGTCCTCCTGCAGAGGTGCTGAGAGTTCACTGAGATTAGAATGGCCTGGGATAAAAGTGACAAATCATCAATTTGAGCATATTTTGAGCAAACAGTGATATGTAAGCAAATCCAATATAGCAGCTGAAGAGTATGACAGCTGTGATCTCAAAGTAGCAATCATGTTTAGGCTTGAATAAGTGGCTATATTACAGGGTGGGGCAAAAGTAGGTTTACAGTTGTGAATATGCAAAACACACAGTTTATTCTTATATTGTTTATTAATTGTTATATTATTTTCCATACAAACAACTGTTTGCAGAGCAATTCCCATTTGGAGGACCCCGTCCTCACATAGGAATACACAGAGCAGAATCTTCCTTGCATGAAAGAGATTATCTGATATCGTACTTATCAGGATTCTAATGAAGTTAGTTAGTGTTTGGAGTAGGACTTCATTCCATGCAAAATACATGGAGTGCTAATTCCAGAAACTGAGGCAAAAAAATCTTCATAGTGAGGAGGAAGGACAAATAGAGAAGTGTGTTGCTAAGTGGGGACCCAGGGATGCACAATCTACCCTGCTCACTGGATCCTAAATCTAATGCAGCATGTTTTGTCTTGGACCAGGAATTCTGAGTAGCTAAGACCTCCTGACTAATATGTTGCTTCTCATGGTCAGGTAAGGCTCAGCATCCCTGTGGGCCTGGGCCTCCAAAGAAGGGCTGAGACAGTGACAGATTAATGGACTGGAAGAAGGCAGGGGTAAAAAGAGAATTTTGAGAAAGTATATAGGTTTAACAACAGTTCAAAATTGTATGTTTGAAGTATAAAACTGAAGAGTGCCTCTAAAGTTAGTAGAAAAAGTAAAAATGTTTTCAGGACCAAAATTGAATTACAGTGTTCAGTGAGTAAATTTGATGCTGTTTTCGTCAGCTAAGATTTAAAAAAGGAAGAAACACAGCTTTCATCTTGTGACAACTGAAAGCATACACATCCATCTATAAAGATGATTTTTTTTGTTGTTGTTGAACTAAACTAAAACACAAATTGATTATGTGTGTCCTTGGATAGAGAACATTGAGTGACAGGGGGTACAATGTCCTTAAGCACAGTTTTACAGTCAGCAAGCAAAGCCTGTACAATCTGTTTAAAAAAAAAAAAAAAAACAATCAATCCCCATAAAAATAGAGGGTTTTACACTGAATTGTAACTAAGCAAAGGCAAAGCTGTGAGGAGTGAAGCTGTACAGAAACTTTGTTTCTGATGGTTAAGCTCAAAGAAATGTTGGGACTTGACCCCTCTCTGTAAGGTGGGTGATTAACACATTCATTATGAAACAGCTCTCAAATATCAAGTATCATACAAGAGTTTTGCAAAAGGTGTTGGAGCTCATTCAATTTGTGTACAAATCCTCTGAGAGCCCCTAAGAATACAGATATTTTACGCTCTTGATTACAGGAGGGAAGACAGGTATGATACCAGACAGGATCTCACACTGCTTAGCCATGTAAGGGTTTGGGCATTAGCACAGCTTTAAATTAGCCTCCATTTAGTCTTAGAGGTCAAGGCCTCATCAGTGCTGCTACATCAGTCTTTCAAAGAGGAAGAGACCCCTCATGTAATTTTCTGTTATTTTTGTCAATAAATTCAGCGCTGAGCAATGAAGTCCTTACACAGTAGAATTTGATGATAAATTTGAACTCAGTATTTCATGACTTCTTAGATCAGCATCAAGAAATTGATTTTCATATTGTGAATTTCTCCTAAAAGGGGATTTCGTGTGGATTTCATGCCAAGAAATAAACATTGCATAATAATATTTGTCCCTTCCCACCCTTTTTGCTTATATATTATAGGACTTTCCTGGTATAATTTGTTACATAGAGTGCCTGATTCCTATTTTGGTGTCATTGAACGCAAATCCTATTGAGACTGTACTTTTATTAAATCTCCTACTAACCCTTTTTAACACCAACCTCATTTTGTGAACCGTGAGTACTTTCCAAAAGGAGAAAAATTTACTGTTTATTCAAAACATTCAACAGATAGATATGAGACAAGTTAAGAACCAAAGAATTTGGTGATAAAAAATATAGTAGCCAAAAAAGATAGATTTTAAAAGGGAAAGAACCATATGTTAAAGCTTTTTTGATATGTTGTAGTTTTCTTTAATGATCTTCAACATAAAATGACTCAACAGAAAATACACACAAATTTTTATATAACTGATACTTTTTGGACATGTAGAAAACTGCTGGTGGCCAACTTTTATTTATTCTCTTTTAGAATGACTATTGGAGAAGATAAATCTATGTAGTACAGGTATTATTTTATACACTGTATACTCTCCATGCCTTATTTTTTTTTTAAAAACAAAGTGTTTTTTTAATATACTGTGGAGTTAATGAGTATTTAAAGCTCAGTGTAACACACTCAACTAATTATGAGTATAAAGATCTCAATTTTCTGTAGTACTTAGCTTTGAAATAAAATATTTTTCCTTCTATTCACATATCACCACAGTATATATTCTCTCTACTAAGTAAAATTGAGGCGGATTCTTCATAAATGTTTTGAAAATTCACTATTTCGTAAAGTAATTCTAAGAGTCATTCTGCTAAGGTTTAACTGTAGAATCTTGTAAAAGCCACTTAGCCTTTCTGGGGCTTCGTTACTTTATCTAGACATAGTCTAAATGATTTCTGAGATCCTTTTGAGCTTGATATTCAAAAATTCTTGAAGTTGTAAAGCTGTTTGAAGACTGTTATGAAAAATAGATAACGTAATTATAGTGCCATATCAATTGTGTTACGAATATCTGTGATAATAAAATATCAACATTTATTAGCAGAAGTTTGTTCAATGACTGATGTGCTGACCACTAAAAGGTTAGCATTATGTTTTCCCTTTGAAAGGACTTAGTTTTTAAAATAAATCTTCTCATCTTCTTAAACCCACACATTGAATAGCTTGCTCTAAAGGGAAATCTGAAAGAAGTATGCTTATACAGGAAATGTTTACTTTAAAGATAAAACATATAACCCACATATGAAGATTAGATATTTTTTTCTCCTAGAAAATGACTTGCTTAAAAAAAACCCGATGTAAATGTAAATTAAGACTACCTAATTTAAATATTCAAAATAAACAGATTATTAAAAAAACTCATTGCAGTTTCAGAGATGTTTGATATGCATTTACTTATTGGATCCTCACAATGTTAGTGAGAGGAACAGTACAGGTATTGCTTCTATTTTACAGATAAGAAAAATGAAACTTTGAGGGGTGAAGTACATTTTCTAGTGATTTAAGTGCAGATGCCCCAGCTCCCCAATCCCTCCTCCCAAACCCCCATTATATCCATGTGTTCTGTGTGCATGCATAGGGGACCGTTCAAGAATGGGAAGTTCAGTCTTAGGGTCATTTAGGGTGGGGGAGCCATGTGCATGTCAGTAGTTGTCTTTGTATTTCCTGGCAAATGATGGCAGCTTCATTCGTTTATCCTCAAAGGTAGTCGAAGGGTTAGAGGTCTCTCAGCCTCTTCTTGCTTCAGAAGATGCAAGAGGATCAGAAATCAGACACCATGTTCTTTGAGGAATTCCTGCCCCAGAATAAAACACACAGTTCTTTTCTTGAAGGGTCAGATTTATATTATATAAAAAATAAGATAAAAAATATAAAACCCACTCAAGAGAGTTGAGTTTACAAATATTTTCCATTTGCAGAAGTAGGGAAGTCCTCCTAATTAAAAGGCAGACTCTGTATATATGTTTGTGTGTATATATGTATAGATATGTATATATTGGTATATAGATATAAATAAAATGTTCTGTTTTCACTAATTCATGTTGTTTTTCAATTTAGCAAATCTCTGATGCTTTCCTGTTAATAATTACCAGTGTTTTCCAAAACTTCCAGTTTCCTTTCTTTCTTGCCACACACCTCCTTCAAACTGGTGTGACAAAGTGACTTGCTCTAGGCAATAAAACATGAATGCAGGTGATGCATGTCACTTCTGGGTAGAAGCACTTACAAGGTCCTGCAGCTTTATTATTCATGTGTCTCCTGCCATGATAAACTGTAAAGCCCTGCATTGACTTGGTGACATTATAAGATGGTGAACTTCTGTCCCTAGCTGAATCTGTGTTGGACATAAAGAGTGATTGCGAAATAGGCTTTTATAACTTGAAGCATGAAGTTTTGGGATGTTTGTGGACCCAGCATAACTTAGCTTATCCCGACCTCATAGCAAGTCTTACCTGTCTTTTAATTTGTTGAATCCTGCAACTTACTTTCTTATCTTTATATCTCTGATCCCTTCTAATGCTATTTCATTCTATTGGAATCATTTTTATTTTGGGGGGTAATGTAGCTTCACAGGTTTTTGTTTGTTTGCTTTTTTATGCATACAAATTCTGCCACAACCTCATTGTCAACTTGTCTATTTACCTTCTTCTGAATATTTTAAGTACACTATACATTTTGATCCTAGTGGCACAATTTTTAACGTTGCTACAGAGGTTTTTCAAAAACTGAATTCTTTGAAAATATTTGAATGTACCATAAAAGAGGAATAAAAAGAGGAACACATAGGCAGAACTCATAAGATGTGTTAGGTATGTGAGTGGAAGCGAGGAACTTCTGAGATATAGGCAGAATCCATAAGATGAGGTAAGTAAAGACAAGTAAGGTAGTAAACAGAGCCTGTGTGTGATGAACATAGATATAAAAAGATACAAAGATCAGAAGATACCTAATATTTATGGTACTCTAAAAATACGGAGACACATAGCATTCATGAGGCAATAAATATACATAAGCTATTGAATATTCATAAGGTTTGAATGTGGTCACTCATTGGTAATGTACATTTGGCATCACATATCTTCCACTCAAGAAACAGAAATAAAATCCATTAACTTCTCATAGGCTGAGAAGTTAAAAGTCCAGTGAGCTTTTCCATTGGAGATTCAGTGATTGGTCAGGCTTTTTGTCATGTATAATGACAAACTGTAACTGTATTTTTGTCATGTATAATGTATACCTATGTTTTTGGCCCATACTTTCAGGAAATCTTTCATTTTAATTTAATTTTTAATTCATTTATATTTAGATACTTATTTTTGTATTATAAAGAAATTTTAGCATTTACTTTAGAATATATTATAGTAAAAGAAATTCTATGTAAGAAATAATTACAAAACACAAGAACAAGGTATTTCAGGTACTACCCCTATATAATACACATCTTCACATTTCCCTCAAAAATTTGGGCAAAAAATTGTGCATTATACAAAGCAAAATATGGTACTTACCCTTTATCTCCCTGGTAGAGCAAGTATGAGTACTGATCTCAGGCTTCTTCTGTTGGCTGAGCCAAATTACTCAAACATCAACTCTGGTGCTTGTAACTGTGCCATTAGTGGGATAGTGTGGGTCTTGTCAGAGAGAGAGAGAGAGAGAGAGAGAGAGAGAGAGAGAGAGAGAGAGAGAAAGAGAGGGTGAGGGTGAGGGTGTGAGGGTGAGGGTGAGGGAGAGGGAGAGGGAGAAATGATTTATCTATCTTTCTAGCATTGCATAACCCAGAAGTTAGATAGTACAATCTTCCACTCTGCTTGCACACTGTCTCAAGTATATCAACCTATGCTATCTTTTCCCCTTGCTTCTCACTATATAATTTTAAAGGGTTTTATTTATTTTTTTAGAGAGAGGGTAAGGGAAAGAGAAAGAGAGGGAGAGAAACACTGATCAGTTGCCTCTCTTATGTACCCTGACCAGGCACCAAACCTGCAACCCAGGCATGTGCCTGGATTGGGAATCCAACTGTGGACCTTACACTTTGTGGGACAATGACCAGCTAATTGAGCCATGCCAGTCAGGGCTCCCTGTGTATTTAAAATTTTTTTAAAGTAAATTTGTTGGAGTGACATTGGTTAATAAAATTATATAGCTTTCAAGTGTACAGTCCTATAATACATCATCTGTATATTGCATTGTGTGTTCACCAGCCAGTCAAATTTCTCCCTCCCGTCACTATATATTTGACCCTTTTACCATTTACTACTTCGCTGCCCCCCACCTCCCTTCCCCTCAGGTAACCATCACACTGTTGTCTGTGTGTATGACTTTTTGTTTGCTCAGTTGTTGCTTTCAATTTTATATCCCACATATGAATGGAAACATATGATCTTGACTTTTTTCATCTGACGTATTTCCCTTAGTGTGGTATTCTCAAGATTCATCCATGTTGTCGCAAATGCCAGTATTTCATTTTTTCTTATGGTTTAGTAGTAGTATTCCATTATGGCTCCAGTAGTATATATTACTACATCTTATTTATTAAATCATCTATTGAAGGACACTTCAGTTGTTTCCACATCTTGGCCACCATAAATAATGCTGCAACAAACATAGGGTTGCATGTATCTTTATGAATAAATGTTTTCAAATTTTTCAGGTAGATATCCAGAAGAGGCGTTGCTGGGTCATTTAGTAACTCTATTCTTAATTTTTCTGAGGAATCACGATTCTGTTTCCATAGTGGTTGTACCAGTTTGCATTCCCATCAGCAGTGTGTGAAGGATCCTTTTTCTCCATAACCTCTCCCACATTCATTATTACTTTTCTTGTTGATAATAGTCATTCTCATAGGTGTGAGGTGGTACCTCATTGTAGTTTTGATTTTCATTTCCCCAATATCTAGTGAAATTGAACATCTTTTCATATATCTAGTGGCCTTTTGTATATCTTCTTGGGAGAAGTGTCTATTCAGGTCCTCTGCCCAATTTTTTTTGGGGGGGATTGTCTGTTTTTATGTTGTTGAGTCCATTGTATATTTTAGATATCTCACTATGTATTTCAATTGATTAAATAAATAAGGTTGTTTGAGCACTGTAACTTGTTCTGTGAACCTTTATCTTATTTGGCCTTTGTGATCTTGCCTGCCAGTGTATTTGAAGGATACCACTGAATCAGAATAACTTACCATATGAAAGGTTTCTTTATAACAGAAAATATTCTAATGCAGGACAAATAAACATTATAGCAAACTAGTTTGGCTTTTCTATGTGATGACTATTAACCCTGTTACACAGTGTGTGAAATGCACTTGTAGAAATGCATATTTGTTTTATTTTTCTGAAAAGTTACCAAAGAAATGTGCTGAATACCACAAAGCATCCTTCAGCTCACGTTCCTTAAACAATCTGATGTTCAAAATAGTTGATGGCTCTTTCATAAACACTGTGTAATGGCCTTCTTTGTGTAATACATTATGTTAGATAAGGTGGAAGTTGCAAATGTGGAGAAAATAAAATCCAGAGGAGAAACCCAGAAAAGGGAGAGATGTCATTACAAAAAGAAAATCTGGAAAGACTTTATGGAATGGGAGGAATGGAAAGTATGCGTAATAACAATTTGCTAACTGCCTGCTACATTAACTTACACCAATGCTGTTGCCTTGGAGAGATTTTACCAAGTAGAAAGGTCAATAATGAAGTTCATTTGCCTTATTAAATACAAGGGAGCAAGTAGATTGAACAATTCTGCTACTATAATAAAAGCACACTGGGAATTTATAATTCGATGGCAAAATATTTTAAAAACACGAGTGCAAACGTGTTTGGGGGCAAGCAGTGTCCCCCAAGTCAGGCTGTGCAGTGCGCTGTCCAAGGTGCTGAAAGAGGCTCTCTGACCCAAGTCTACAGCCTGATAATGAATCCAGCAAAGCACTCTTCCCTGCTGAACACTTACTTGCATGCCTACAAGAATCTCAACTGCACACCAAAGGAACTACTATCAGTTTCTTATAGATGGCTCATAAATTAAAATGTATTATTCCATCCAAGTCTAATGTCATGTCTCAGCTGTAAATGGACTTAAGAACTCATGGAAGAGAACCCATTTTAAAGACTGCTCTATAGACTAAAATAATAGCTTATTAATTTTAATATAAATATTACCTAAATAAATGTTTACTAAAAAGTGAGTAATCTCCATTTAGTCAGGAAACGCTAACTAGCATTTAGTGTATACCAGACACCCGTTAAAGTACTTCATGTACATTAAGTGATGCGATTATCATAACAACCCTGTAAAATTAATACTCTTATTACTCTCCTGTTATAGATGAGGAACCTCAAGTACATAGCTCCAAAATGGTGGAATCAGAATCATTTCCCAGGAACGAGTCAGGTCAGGAACCTGGGTCTGGATCCTCTTGTATTTCTAATGTATTTCTTTGTGTGTGTATGCATGCACAGGTAATAATCAATTCCATCTGATATTTATTTAAATAAGGTCAGAATTGCCTAGTGGTTAAACAAGCTCAGAGGATAGACTACTTGGGCTCTAAATATTGCCTAGGACATCAATAATTGCATGACCTATACAAGCTGCTTTCCTGTTTCACACCTCAGTTTTCCCATCTACAAAATGGGGAAAATAATAATGCCTGTTGCATAAAGTTGTTTTGCAGAGCAAATAAACTGATGTATGTAAAATACTAAGAATACTGTCTGGCACATAACAGAACTCAATAAACATTTGCTAGCATCATTGCATATTTTCATGGCATCCATTAGGTTATAATCGGATTTTCCAATAAATCCTATCTTGTTAACAAAAAAATTTTTGTGGCCAAAGAACATTATTTAAATATTTCATTTTATTTCTTAAGCATTGATTTTATGGTTTAAATATAGATGTTTGGCTGTTCTTTCATTTTTCATAGGCATCTTCTAATCTTGGTCTGTGCAGCTGAGTAAATGAGAAACAAGTTAATTACCAATGAAGACATCCAGATCAAAATGTTTTTCATTGTGCAGCTAGTTTACAATACATTGTACTGATAATACTAAAGTAACTATCAGCATTCATATATGAACCAAGTAAATTAGAGTTGACAGAAGCATTGATGTTTCTTGGCACATATGATTAATTATTCATTATTGGACAACTAAGACAATAAAGAAACCAGAGAAAAGTGGGCAGTTGCCTCAGTGACATGAAAAACTGAGACACAATATACAAATATGCAGTCAGTATTAAATCAGAAACATGGACAAAATGGGCACTTTTGGAAATGTTGCAGTGTGACAATCCTTAGTATTGTTTTACTTTAACATTAAAAATAGTATCCTTCATTATTTTATTTTGTTTTTTGGGCTGTTAATATTCCAGTCTTACTCTTTAACTTTGGTGTTTTGTGTGTGTGTGTGTTATAGAAGTTTTTTTCAAACAATCATTTATTTGCATAGTTATTAATACATTCTAAACTGCAAAAACTGTCTCATTTTTAAAAATTGTAGTATGATTTTTGGCTTTGCATCAATAGAAATTACTGCTAATGGATAGATTTGTGTTCTTTTTTCTTTTTTAAAAAAATTTAATTGTTGTTCAAGTACAGTTTTCTGTCTTTTACTCCCATCTCAGCAAACCCCCCCAGCCCCCCACCCCTTCCCATTTCCACCCCCCAAAAAGTAGTATCCTTCATTTATAAAGCATTACCATAGTTAATAAATTATCTTATGTTTAATACCTAAATATTATGTTAAATTTTGGTATGCAAAAAAGAAAAAAAATAAACAAATGCAGAATGAAGTTTTTATCCTTAAAAATTTCAAGGTAAATGGGAGAGAGAAAGGTAAACAAATAATGTCAGTACTCTGTGAGGAGGTATGTATGAAGTGGCCTGGGAACAAAAATGAGGAGAGGTATGTGGGGGAGATCTCAAAGGCTATGCAATTTTTTTACCTTCTGTGTTAGCATTTGATAAGAAAATACAGTTTACTGTTTAAGGTATAGGTTTGAAGTCAGGTCTGATTTCCATTCTTCTTTTTTATTACAGTGAAAAAACTTTATTTTGTTTCTTTAGATATTAAAATGATTTCAATTCTTAATTTTATATTTTGTAGTTGTGTGAATGTCAGCAAACCCCTTAAGCTTCATTTCAGCTATTGTAATGACTATTAAATGAGATAATACATACAAAGTACTTAACTCAAACTCTAGACTATTGGTTTTCAATATACTGTTTCTCTTAAGAAAAATAAGAAAGAATTTGCCTTGAAAGTGTTATTGAGTGTGAGTGGGTACACTTCAGAAATATAAAGGAGAATATCTAAAGCAAAGATGCAAAGAGAGAGGAGTATGGCACTTACATAAAATTTAAGTTCATGAGGGTGAGCAGGAGAAGAATAAACTAGAAAATTAGGAAGAGTCTAGACTTTATTTTAAATATGAAGATTATTTTAATATACACGATGGAAGATTTGATTGCCTGGAGAAACACTTAATGACAAAATCAGTGTGAAGACACCATGCTTTAAATGCACTGGTATTGCCCTGGTTGGGTTGCTCAGTTGGTTGGAGCATTGTCCCATACACCAAAAGTTTGTGGGTTTGATTAATGGGCAGGGCATGCTTCCTCAGGTTTGCATTTAAGAAGGGATGCTGTGTCCATCATGGAAGGATGTGTTGGAGGAGAGGGTGAGGTTGTAGGCATAAAGGTGGAGGAGAGGGTGAGATTGTAGGCATAAATTCAACTGGAGTCCATCTCAGTGGTTTGAAGAAGGGATATACATCAGTATGTGTCTTAATAGGAAACAGAAGGTACCATCTGCTGAAATTTTAGTAAAGGAAATAAATGCTGAGATGTAGGTAAAGGTAAGGCAACCAACAGGTTAGCACTAGCCAGAGGGGGAAGCCATTACTACTCTGAAGTCTTATTATCCTTACTACTCTTACAAATTATGAGAGGCTGAGAATTATTCCAGTTGAGGACTGGAATCGTGGGAGAAATTGTATTTGTGACACGAAGCATCTAACAGAACCACACACCCAAGCAGAAGAACTGGGGGAAAATATAACCCAACTCTCTCTCTTCCCACTCTTCAAATCCTCCCAGAGCATCCAAATCAAACCCAAACAAAAGCCAGAAGGCAAGGAAAACTTCCTAGAAGTCAATCCTTTGGGACACTGAGAAAGATAAAGAAGAATATAGACTAATAGGGGGGCAAACAGAGAAGAGCCAGCACAAGATGGAAGGGTCTAAATGAGGACAATGGCAATGGGTATGGAAAAGTGGGAATAAACACAATAACTTTTTTATGAAGTGGAATCCATAGGATTTGGTGACTATGTCGATTACACCCCAGAGAACTCTAATACATGTAATATATTGGACTGGAAACATATCATGACAGTTGCCATAATGTCAGTCATGTTTCCAAAGAGCTGGCATTTAATCAACATGAAATAATTTGTTAAAAATAGTTGTATGTGCATATATGAGATTATTTCAATGGGGTGCAAGTGAGAAGAAAGATCTTGTGATAGTTAGATATCCTGCATGCAAACCAGGGTGAATGGTGGACATGTTTACATAAGAAAACGGTTACAAAAGACAGAGCAAGGAAGAATGAAGGTTGGAGTTGGAGTTAAGAAAAGAGGTCATTAATTTCCATGAGGTTTATTTTTAATGATTAAAACTACTATTCTATTGTACGCCAGTTGGGTTAATGTAGTTCCCAAAGGCTTCAGAGTCAATAGTGCTGTAAAGTTGAAGTATTAACAATTTATTTGGAGAAAGGGGCAGCATATGGGTCCACAGTGGAACAACCATTTCACAGCTAGTCATCACTTACTGTGAAAAAATATCTCTGCAGTGAAAATTATCCTCCCACCTCATCGGGACAACTGCAGAGAAAACTCTCCTGCCTAGATATATAGCTTCAGGGTCTCAGATTCCCTGGCAACAACTACAGAGAGCTTATTAATGTGATATTAGGAAACTAAACTATAAATGTAACATTTAACTGTTCTGTTTGACTCAGCAGTGTGTTACAAAATGGCATATTACTATTTGGCTCAAACAATTTTTCTGCTTCATTTGTTTGAAGTTGTTTTATTGATGCCATGACCCTTAAAATCATTGTTTTTTACCCCCCTTTTTAATATTGTAAATTACTATTTAAAGAACATCTTTGTGAACAAATATATTTTCTCTGTATCTGTTATTTCTGTATAGTAGATTTAAAAAAATCAAATCACTACCTCAAAACCCATGGAGATTCCTAAAGTATTTCTCATGTACTGTAAGTTATAAAAATCTTGACTTGAAAATTATATCTCATTTTAAACTTGAATTTTAGACTTCGTTTTTTACACTACTATTTTTTACAACTGTTTTCTGTGACTTTTGGAATCATTTTTTATTGTTATTCTATTACAAGTTTTTCCTCTTTGCCCTCCTCCTCCCATCTCACTGTCTGCTCCCACAGTCAATCCAGACACTGTTGTCCATGTCTGTGGGTTATTCATACATGTTCTTTGTCTAGTCCCTTCCCCTTCTTTCCACCATTACCTGTCCCTCTCCTCTCTGGTCGCTTTCAGTCTTTCCCATGTTCCCACGCTTGTGGTTCCATTTTGTTTGTTAGTTAATTTTGTTCATTAGATTCCTCTTTTGGTGAGATCATATGGTATTTGTCTTTCACTGACTGACTTATTTCACCTAGCATGATATTCTCCATCTTTTTTTTGTGACTTTTTTAATGTCTCTTTCTTTCTCACCTACTGAGGTCTTCGTGCTTTTAAGTGATGTGTATGAACTGTGTATACTGCCATATGCTAACCATATGTTGCAAATATTTAATCCAGTTTATTAAATTTTAAATTTTATATGGTATTTTTGATATTTAAGAAATTGTGTTACTTAATAAAATATACCACTATTTTTTGTGATTTCTGTCATTGCTTATATCTTAAAAATTCCTTTCCTACTGAGATAAGTGCCTATCCTTACATTCTACTTAATTTAATTTCAATTTATTTTTATAATGTAACACAAATCCTTCTAGACTTCTTTTGGTTCATAAGCCAAGTAAAGCAAGTAACTTAACCTCTTTGTGCTTCAGGTTTCTCTCCTATAAAATGGAAATAATAATAGTACCTACCTTAGAGGATTGTCGTGAGGCTTAAGATAATGCAAGAAAAGTGCTTAGAGCAGTGCCCAACACGTGGTAAATAGTTCATAAATGTTAACTATTAATATTCATACCACTTGTCCAAATTCTAACATCTAAAAATCTCTGAATATTGAAACATTTTTTCAGAACTCATTTGGCATAAAACGTGACCTGAACTGAAATGAGGCTTATTTTATCACATTTGGTGTGGATCTTCATATCCTTCTCTGCAGACTTATTGCTGTGTTTGATTTCAGGTGTGGGACCAGACTCCATTGGGGATATTACATGAAAATACTACATTACATACTCTATATTTCCTTTCTAAATGAATAATGTTTTAGGATGCAGTTAGTCCCTGAGCCCAGGCTATATTAGTAATTGATCAGCTGTTAAATGCCAGGAATTATTATTCTATAATCTATTATTTTACTTAATCATTGTAATGATTCAATCACATATTCATTAATTCAACCAGTAGTTTCTATAATCAACCAATAGCTCCTGTTCAGGGAGCCTTGTAATGTATCATTAATAATGCAGATTAGAAGTAATTTCTCTTTTTTTCTTTCAGATAGCATTGCATTTCTTTGAGACTGCATCATACTGCATGTTATAATTTAATAAAATGACTTTTGGGGAGGGTGAGAAATAACACTGTGTTAAGGCGGAATTGGCTTTGGACAAGTTCAGGACCACAACGTGCAAAGATTCCACCCCTACAAATGCTCAATGTCTGATGCCACACAGATGGCTAAATGGCCAAGACCCAGGATTCCAAACTTGTGAACTCGTGATAATCACAAATTTGGAAGAAAATCATTGCGATTCAACCTTGAGGGTAGGGGCAGACGCAAGGCTTTTGGAGGCAGCTGTGAGTGTCTGAACTGAAGTTTTAAAATACTTTTTTTTTTCTTTCACACATAAGGACAATGAAATCAACAACAGTGTTTTTTTAAAGCATCTTTACCTTTAATTCAAAACTTTGAGTTTCTTTTTCTTCCTTTTAAAAAAAATTATTTTCCTGAGCCTTCTGTGTTACTGTGTATTGTAAACTTTTATGTTAAAGAAAAATATATACATTTTTATATAGTAAAAAAATGTGAGATTTTTTAAGAGAAAAAATACACTAGAATTGCACATATATCTTGATTTCAAAATTACCAAAATAGACTGAAGGAAATATTTCAATTGTATTTTCTAAGGGCAAGTGAGGTTCAGAGAGATTAAGATATATTGATGGAGGTATGGTAAATGGCAAAGCTGGAACTAGAACCTTTTCAAAGGTCACTGTCTTTCTACTGCTCCATTTTTATGTCTGCTGGAAAGATTCCTAACAGAACAGATCTTCCTTTTTTCCTTCCTCCTCTTCTTTCTCCCTACTCTTGCCCCAGTCAGTCACCAAAATCAACCTCATGCAATTGAGTGTTCGCTATACTTGTACAGGACACAGCCCAGACAACTATTACTGTACCTTACAACACAGTTCCACTCTACATTCTTTTCTCATAAAATCTTCTCATGTGAGAGGTAAGACAGATATCATGAACTCTTTTGCCAAGTGGGAAAGATAAGGTGGCTCGATTAAACGAATGACTTACCTCATAAAAGACATCACGAGGAATGATGGATGCAGAAGCAAGTTTGTAGGACTCTAAACTCTTTCCACATGGCTTTCCGTGTACTTTGGGAATTAAAGTTGACTTGGAAAATCAGGATTGTCTACTAAGGTCTTTCCTTAGCATATATTAGTTAGTGTTTTCTCCCATAATAGTTTAAAAGATATGGCCTTGGGAATGTAGTATACTGTAAAGATTTAGAAACGTGACTCAAAATACCAGAAAATTATGTTCCTGTTGTGAATATTTTGTCCCCAATTCTGTACCTATAAATGGGGTAAACCAAGGTTATTGAAGTAATTTGAGGATTTATGCATAAAGGCAGATCACTCATGTTACTATTATAGCCAAATACCACCAGCATTTGATTAAGAAAAATTCTCACTTAGATGATGAGGAACTGATATATGCTTAGATGAATCAGTATCTCTACTTTTCAAATACTTTTCTTTTAGGAAACATGGCATACATACATTCTTTCATACGGCTATAGTTCCCTTTCCCTTCCTACAAACAGTGTGTGCATTTCAAGGGAACTTTCGCTCATCCATTCCTCTACCTTTGAACAAACGCAGTTCCTCTGTGACCACTTTGATGCCAGGTTAGTGCCATGGACCAGCACTACAGACAGAGCAACAGGAAAATGAGCATATGAACATGGGACAGGCCACCTGTCCTGCTAAACAAAGGTGTTTAAAGGACAGAAGCATGTACTGCAGCCAGAGTCAAAATAACATTAACATTTAGATCCCATGTATGCAATGAATTAATTTTTGCCTGCTAACATATATGAATATAAGGATTCTCATTATTTGTTCATGTTGCTCATTTCATGAATGAGAAATTAATACAAAGAGCTAGGTTAGGAGCATACCTTGAAAGAATGAAAACCTATTATGTGTACCTTGTAACCTTTCCATAAATCCATTCAAATAACCCTTGTTAGCAGAGTTGCTGAACATCAGCCAGTTATCAAAAAGGTAAGATAAAAAAGGATTTTGAAAAAGTCTATACTAAACTTTTTTTATGATTTCCAG
>PVKU01006891.1:0-16729 GCA_004027475.1 Anoura caudifer
TGGAGGGTTAGCAATAGGGGAGTGGGAAGAGGAGAGAGGGGGACAAGGTACATAGAACAAGTAGCATAGATGGTAAGTAGAAAATAGACAGGGGGAGGGCAAGAATAGTGTGGGAGATGTAGAAGCTAAAGAACTTATGACACATGGGCATGAACTAAAGGGGGGAATGTGGGTGGGAGGGGGTGTGCAGGGTGGAGGGGAATGAAGGGGGGAATGGGACAACTGTAATAGCATAATCAATAAAATATAATTTAAAAAAAAAAGAAAGAAAGAAAGAGAGAGAGAGAGAGAGAGAGAGAGAGAGAGAGACAGATGGAGAGAGAATACTCAGCACTTCCGTGAACAACCAGGGAGGGAAATGGGAAGGAGTAATCCAGGCAAAGGTGAGGAGGGCAGGGCATTAACTCAGAAGAAATAGCATATAAAAAGATAAGGAAGATTCAGAGAACATAGTGTATGAAACTAAATGGGAGAATTAAACTGACATAAGAAATGACCAAAGGAAGTTTTTATTACTTCTAAGGAAAATATCACCAATATTATGAAGACTCTTGAGGCAAATTCTTCTGAGTTCTGAAAATGTTTGTTTTGTCTTGTACTTTCTTTAATTATCTTATGAGATTAACATACCCTTTCCCCTTACGTCTTTCTTTTTTTACTATGGCTACCAAGAAGCATAGTGCTTAGTTTTATATTTCATTGTGGTAACCTCTCTGAGACTTGTTTTCTGATATAATTATGTTTATTTTTCTTCATTCTCTTCTTAACTATGGGCTTTCAATTATGATTTTTTAAAAATCCCATTGTACTTTAAGCCATACTCAATTTTTTTAAAGGAAGCAATGCATAAATAAACAAAAATATTTATGAAGCACCCATGTTGGAACAGTTTACCAAGTATTACAAATATAAAGATAAATGATTATAGCCAAGTAAGGGAGACAAATATTTAGGGGAAAAAAGATTTTTTTAATTTATTTATTTAGAGAGAAGAAAAGAGAGGGAAAAAGAGAGGGAGAGAAACACCAATGTGAGAGAGAAACATCCACCAATTGTCTCTTGTATGCCCCCAACTGGGGACCTGGCCCAGAATCCAGGCATATGCCCAGACCAGGAGGGTAGTGTTAAGATCCTATCCTCAGTCTACTGGGCCACACTAGCCAGGGAGTAGACAATCATTTTTAAAAATTGCTATGACTGAATGTTTATATTCCCCTCTAAAATTTATATGTTGAAATTCTAATCCCCAATGTGATAATATTAGGAAGTGGGATCTTCAGGTCATGAGGGTGGAGCTCTGATGAATGGGATTAGTGCCTTATAAAAGGGACTCCCATAAAGCTCAGCAACCCCTCTGTTGTGTGAGGATACAATAAGAAGATGGTCCTTTATGAACCAGGAAGCAGGTCCTCCCCAGGCACCAAGTCCACTGGCACCTGGGACTGAACAACCTCCAGGACTGTGAGAAATAAATTTATTTTGTTTATAAGACACCCAGTCTATGGTATTCTTTTAAAGTAGCCTGAACTGACTAAGACAGACATGATGTGGTAAGTACAAAAGTAGAGTTCTCTTATGAAGGTGTCATAGAGAAGATGACACTTGAGCTGCCTCTTAATCAGTGACAGGGAGTTTGCCAAGTAAATATCTGTGCTGAAGAGTGAGGATTGTGGTGAGGAAGGAATTGCATATACAAACGTATCAAACCGTTAGCGAAGAGCAACCCAGTTAGACTGGCTGGACTATTAGATATGGTAGGACCCTTTGTGATGGCAGAATCCAGAGTAAATGACTGCCAGAGGAGTCTACGATGGGTGGAGTCATGGTCTTTTTAAAGCACAGCACTACCTGTTCTTTACCCTTGTGTTTCTATAGAGGCTTAAATTGGAGGCTTAAGACCTACAAATGACACAATTTTACTTACAAGTTAAGTCCATTTCTCACTTTCGCTGCACATATAAAAAGTGAATAAGTCCACAAGAAAACCTTAGCTTTCTCCCAGAGTTAAAAATCCGTATTAAGTACCTGAGACATTTATCACTGTGGTTAATTTAATATGATGTCCAATAGAGATAGAAGGTTAGTGAGAATAGTGATGGGTAGAAAGTGTAGGCTAAGGTTGTTCTAGTTCTTATTCTTTGATCTTTGCCCCTGGTCTTTATTTTTTGGCCTTATCCAAGAACATTTTTTTTTCATTACTTTTAGAGGAAGAGGAAGATGAGAGAGAGAGAGATGTCGATGTGAGAGAGAAACACTGATTGATTGCCTCCCATATGCATTGGGATTGTACACACTGGACCGAGGATTGAACCCACAACCTAGGTATGTGCCTTGACTTAGAATTGAACCTGCAAACTTTCATTTGTGGGACAAAGCTCTGATGAACTGAGCCACACCAGCCAGGGTTGCAGACGGAAGTTTTCAAAGGCTGAGCATAAACTATAGGATAAAATTTGGTCCTTTATGTTTTTCTTGCTCTTCTTTGAAGATACCATGTACTCTGCCTGAAGAACTATGCATTCAGACTGTCGTCTCTCAATGCTTAGCAAGCTTCTCTTTAAATTTCCTGCATCTTGCTACCATTTTTGCTTATACTTACTGAGCACTTACTTTTCTGGACACCTTACGTATATTACATTATTTAATTCTATCTATGACATAGATAGCCTGATTCACAGAGGTTCAGTAATTTGCCAAAGGCCATGTATGAGGAGGAACCCAACAAAACCCTGAATTTATTTATAAAAAATTGTGTATTTATTCTTACATGTTTTTACTTTGTTAAATATCAAAGTATTCTCCACTTGATGTAATACACCTATTGAGACATTTTTTTCCACTGCTCAAAACAGTTTTTGAACTCATCAATTTCAATGCTTTTTAGTGCTTATGCTAAATTTTGTTTCACCTCTTAGACATCTGCAAATGTTTCCTTTTGAGGACTTTTTTCATCCAGGAAAACAAAAAGAAGAGTTGCTTGGGGGTGAGATCAGGTGAATATAGAGGGCGGGGCCTGGGGGTCATGCCATTTTTGTCCAAAAACTGCTGAAAACTCAGCGTGGTGTGGGCAGGTGTACTTATAAATCACCCATCATGAAAAGGGCAAATGCACAGAAAGAGTCTTCAAAACAAAATTCACCGAAGCCCGATGTAACCTCTCACAACAATGCCGGCAGGTACACTGATCTAGAACACTCACCTGGAGGGGAAGCCTGTACCAAAAGGGGCCCACCCACCAGAAGATAAAATCCCATTTATCTTGGGGGGTTCCCCCATGTAGCTAGTAAAGTGACAGAGCTCAGATTTATAACCAAAGCTTTGAGAGCCAAGGATAGGAGCTCTTATCCATTAACAAGGATACTTTCAAGCCAGCATTTTATCCTCTGAGAAACTTTTGTTGAGTCTCACATGTGGACTTAGTCTCCTGTCTCACATTGTTGATAAAGCTCTCTGCAATAAAAGCAGTTATTATATTTTAATTGTGTTGGGACTTTGGTACCTTCAGTCTCTAACATTATTTCTTTTTTATTGTATTTTATAGATTATGCTATTACAGTTGTCCCAATTTTTTCCACTTTGCTCCCCTCCAGCCAGTACCCCTACTCCCTTAGGCAATCCCCACACCATAATTCATGTCCATGGGTCATGCGTAGGTTTTTGGTTACTCCATTTCCTATACTGTACTTTACATCCCCATGGCTATTCTGTAACTACCTATTTGTACTTCTTAATCCTCTCACCTCTTCACCCAGTCCCCCATTCCCCCTCCCATCTGACAACCATCAAAATGCTCTCTGCATCCATGATTCTGTCTCAGTTCTTCTTGTTTGCTTAGTTTGTTTTTTTAGATTCAATTATTGGTAGATATATATTTATTGCCATTTCATTGTTCATAGTTTTGATCTTCTTCGTTTTCTTAAGTAAGCCCTTTTAACATTTCATATAATAATGGTTTGGTGATGATGAACTCCTTTAGTTTTTTCTTGTCTGGGAAGTTCTTTCTCTGCCTTTCGATTCTAAATGATTGCTTTACTGGGTAGAGCAATCTTGGCTGTAGGGCCTTGCTTTTTTTCATGACTTTAAATATTTCTTGACAGTCACTTCTAGCCTGTAATGTTTCTTTGGAGAAATCAGCTGACAGTCTTATGGGAGCTCCCCTGTAAATAACAAACTGCTTTTCTGTTGCTGCTTTTAAGATTCTCTCTTTATCTTTAACCTCTGGCATTTTAATTATGATGTGTCTTGGAGTGGGCCTCTTTGTATCCATCTTGTTTGGGACTCTCTGTGCTTCCTGGACTTGCGTGTCTATTTTCTTAACTAAATTAGGGAATTTTAAAATTATTTTTTCAAATAGATTTTCAATTTCTTGCTCTTTCTCTCCTTCTGGCATCCCTATGGTATGAATGTAGGACCTCTTGAATTTATCCCAGAGACTGCTTATTCTACCCTCATTATTTTGGATTCTTTTTTTCTTCTTGTTGCTCTAATTGGTTTGTTTTGCTTCCTTATGTTCCAAATCATTGATTTGATTCTTGGCTTTATCCACTCTACTGTTGTTTCCATGTAAGTTGTTCATTATTTCAATTAGTGTATCCTTTGTTTTTGACTAGATCTTTTTTATGCTGTTGAGGTCCTCACTAAGTTCCTTGAGCATCCTTATAACCAGTGTTTTGAACTCTGCATCTGATAGATTACTTATCTTCATTTCTTAGCTCTTTTCCTGGAGTTTTGATCTGTTCTTTCATTTGGGCCATGTTTCTTTGTCTCCTCATTTTGGCAGCCTCCCTGTGTTTGTTTCTATGTATTAGGTAGAGCTGCTTTGACTCTGTGTCTTGGTAGTGTAGCCCAATGTACTAGGTGTCCTGTAGGGTCCAGTGACACAGCCTCCCTTATAACCCAAGCTGGGTACTCTAGGTGTGCCCTTTATGTGGGCTGAGTACACCCTCCTGTTGTAGTTGAGACTTGATTGCTATTGGGAGGGATTTATCCAGGCCAGTCAGCTGCAAGGACTGGTTGTGACCACTGACCACCAACCTCTGCCTTCCATGGAGGATCAACTGTGCAGGGGCAGAGTACTGGTGGCTCCAACATGGTCTGTAGCTGTCCACTGGGTACACCAGCCCTGGGGTTTTCTGGGTGGTACAGGCCAAGGTCAGCCCCAACCTGTGTTTTGCCCAGGGCCACCCTGCCCAAGCCATAAAGCGTTCTGAGATGGCTGCTACTTGTTCTGGGCTTGGAGATTCCCAGGCTAAGTCAAGCTGTGAATCTAATTTGGTTGCTGCTAGGGCTCACTGAAGCCAGCTGTTGCTTGTTTGATAGGATTTAGGAGCCAAGACCAACCCTTCTTATGGAAAAATAGCTTGGGTGGGCCTGTGAGTTGAGTAGGGCAGTCTCTGGGGTTCTGCAAAGCAGGTCAAACAGTGTTAGCCAGGTTGATGGAGTCTCAGATATAGTACCAGCTCCCCTGCTCTGTAGAGAGGGGTTTAGCAAAGGGACAATGGCCTCTGTTTGACTTGATGACAGACACTTCAGTTTCTCACTGTATACAACTGGTGCCTTTCAAGCTGCTACCCTGGCACTGGAGCTCGGAGGGAGTGAGTCTGAGTAGGTGAGTCCATGTGTGGGTTCTTTATAAGGAATTGCTTGGGCCTCTAAAACTTTCTTCCACTGATGTAATCCCTGCTGTTTTTTGCAGCCAGAAGTTGTGGGGACTTACCTTCCTGGCACTGGAACCCTGGGTTGAGGGCCCTTGTAAAGGGCTGGACTCCTCACTCTTAAGATATCCATCCTGAATTTCACCCACATGTTGGTGAGGGACCAGCCTGTTCCATCCACATCTGCACCCATCCCACCAGTCTTGATGGATGTGGTTTCTTTAATGCCATAGTTGTCAGACTTCCATTCAACTTGATTTCTGATGTTCCTGAGTGATGGTGGTTGTATATAGTTGTAATTTTGATGTGGTTTTTCAAAGAGGTGAGCCAAGTCTGCCTAAGCCACCATCTTGACTTGAAGCCTAAATAAAAAATGTTTAGTCCTCCATGGCACACAGCCACAAGTCAATTATTCAGTAGCCACAGACTAGTTGCTACCATATTAGACAGTGCAGATATAGAATATTTTGATCACCATAAAAAGTTCTATTCAACAGAGGAGAACTGAGAGTCCTAGGTGATGCTGACGCCCGTTGAGTGGAGTTTCCAAGGAGGTGTGATGGTGGAAGCCCTATGGGCAGTCCATACAGGTAATGGGAAGTATTCTTCATAAATTCAGCCCTAACGATGCTAGTCTCCTCCTATGACAGCTACTGTGTAACCCATGCATACCTCAAACATGCAAGCCTCTAAGAGTACGTTCTTCAACTGCTTTACAGGTCAATCTATTAATTTAAACAAACAAACAAATAACATCTTCTCAGAGGGTTTTTTGTTACAGCTGAGTCTTGAAGGCTGTTGCAGGAGAGCACATCTGAGGAAATGATGGAATGAAGTCTGGAAAGGTAGGTTGGATCCAGATGTACATTTGGTGTTCTCCCTTATGTCATTTTTCTACTGTAGTGTCATTTTCTAATTCCTGTGGAAATATTAGTAATTAAAATAATATATCTTACATTTTATGTCCCCTAACATGTCATTATTATTTCCATTTAAAAACTAAATTGTGTTATAAAGTGTCTGTTAAAAATAAAATTAACAATTTGTGAAAATATTTGTAATGTATGTGACAAAGGATTCATATTAACTTTCAAAGAATGCTAACAATTCAGTAATAAAAAAGACAGAAACTCCATGGGTAAAATACTTGAGTAGATAATTCACAAAAGAAATAAGTATGGCTGAGCAATACATGAGCTGTTCAATTCACTAGAAAGCAATGAAATGCAACTTAAAGAAGGTACCCTTTTCACTTACCAAACTGGCAAAAATTATATATATATATATATTTTCAGTTATTATTGGCCAGAATTTAGAGAAATGGGCATGGTCAAAAAGATAATATGGCAATAGGTGTCAAAAACCTTTAAAAAAAAACTTAAAAGTGTTCACTAGGCTAACCCATCAATTCCACTTCATGAATTTATTTCAGATAAATGATCATATATGTGCACATGGATTTAGTAGCAGAGGTCCCTTGAAGCAATAATAATAAGAAACAAAACTGGAAAAAATTAACATCTAACAATAAAATGTTGATTAAAGAAATAATGCAATACATCCATATAATGGGATAAAATGCATCCTTGAAAATGATTTTAATATGATGAAAAGATATAGATAATACACTTTAATTTAATAATCAGATTATATAGCTCTGACTGGTGTGGCTCAGTGGGTTGCGCATGGGCCTGCGAACCAAAGGGTCACTGGTTCATTTCTCAGTCAGGGCACATGCCTGGGTTGTGGGCCAGGTCCCCAGTGTGGGCATGTGTGAGAGACAACCAGGCATTGATGTTTCTCTCCCTCTCTTTCTCCCTTCCCCTCTCTCTAAAAATAAATAAATAAATAAAATCTTTTAAAAATCAGATTATAAAATAGTATATATAAATAATCCTATTTTAATTGTGTATAAATGCATAGAAAAAGGACTGAAAGGATATAAGCTTATATAGAATATTAAACTAATTTAATATTGACCTCTAGATGGTGGAATTCCTGAAATTTTGGGGTGAGGACTAGACAAAAATGTGCAATGACAAGGGTTTTCTTTGGTGTTCCTGACCTCTCCTTACGTGCCCTTACCCATTATCTTGGGTACACAGGGCTCTCGAATACTTTCTGCCTTCTCCTTTAGAGAAGAGTCTATTTAATTAACTCTAATTTATAAATGCATTACCTTCCTCAAGGGCATTTTCTTGTCAACAGGGGACACAGGACAAAATCAGAGGAATGTACAGGGTCCAGCAGAAGTAAGGCTTGTTTGAGTGTGGTTGGTAGGGTACGTGAATGTCTCACATAAAATGGATAGCAATTGGAACATTTCGCCTAAAATGTCATATGGTGTGCTTGAGTGTGGTATTGTTATGTTACGGAACTACATGCTTATGATTTTGTAATAAAAGAGGGGCGTTATTTATGCTGGACCCTGTATACACAGTCCTTTTAGAACTGTGTGAGTCTGTAAGCAGTATGAGGAAGGGGTTCAATGAACACCCGGCTTTCACCACCACAGTAAGACAGTTTAATGTGGTACAATGAGCACCAAATAACTATAGTGAGCATAGGTGGTCTCTTCATTCATTCTGCTTTCTGGAGAAATAGTGTAATAGTATTGCAATTTCCTTTTGTGGAATTACCTCTCTCCTATTAAGTAAAACTTTGATGAGAACATAAATCAAGGTAACTGCTGAGGAATGGGTAGGTGACCTGAGGGTTAACCTGACTCTCTTCCTGGGTGTTTGACTCTCAGCTGGAACGATGCAGACCAATGGGAAAAGATCAGTTGGCTCCTCTCACTTTATGGAGGCTCTCTGTCAGAACAGTGGAACAGTTCCTATTCCTAAGACTACTGATGCTGCCTGGGTTTTGTACTTTCTGATTGTGGCATTTTGCTTTACTTCTGTGAGCACAGCATTATCTTCTAGCACATCCCTTCTTGCTTAGGTTAGCCAGGGAGTCTCCTGTTGCTGACAGAAGAAGACTTCATGTCTCCAGGTATCAGGAGACATGATGACTCTCTGTGGAATACTCAGCATCTCCAGTTTTATTTTTTTAGTGTGAAAAGGAAGTGGTTGGACCACATGCTTTCTAATTTCTCCTCTAACTCTAAAAAGAAATAAATATATAAGGCTTCTTTAGAAGTCTTTAATAATTTGGAACATACGCCTATTCCTAAATGAATGGATTGGAGGCTGATGCATTTTCCCATTAACTGTGACGTCTCATTTGGTCTCTTATCGGGCCTTCAGCTTTTAGGCCCTGGAGTCCATTTAAGGTCATTTAAGCAGAGGCTGCATCTGTGGTATCTGAATTATCTGGCTAAGCATCCTGAACACATTGGTTATTTGCCAGCCATATGCTAGATCAGGGCCTGTCAGAATGGTCTCATTTTGAAAGACTATTTAAATGACAAGAGGAATTACATCTGAGAGAAAGGAAATAATGGGTAAAGAAACCAAGGAATTGGCACAGCTGGGTATCATTAGCAATGATCAAATCTTATCCAGTATAAAAAGCAACAGGAAATGAGATGGGGGGAAGTATGTGTATGGATGAGTACATCTGTACATGTAAATATTTCTTGGTGTGGTTGTATATTTGTATGTGTCTGGGTAAGAAAGTAAATGTGTAAACATTTTAAAAAATCTTATTTCCTCTGCCTGCTTTTCCCACTCACTCTTAACTGGAATCTTCCTACTGTGTCCCGGTGGGAATATTTGATGTATTGAAATCATCTTATAATTTCACAATCTTTGAGGCGGCAACTTTGATGCTCCAGACTCAGAAGAGGGTTAAATAATGACGTTATTAACAGGAAAAAAATGCAAATAATAAACAGCTGCTGGAGAATCTAAACACTGTTGAAAAGCAGATCAGGAAAGATTCATATCCTTTTTTGCTACAGTTATCACATATTTAATTATGATTAATTCTCTGAATGTAAAATAATATATTTATTTTAGAAAACAATAACTTGGAAAACTAATGAAGTATATATAAAGTAGCAAATAGATGTTACCTATATCTTACCACCCAGAGGTAGCCACTATTAATATTTCCTTTCATTTGCAGAAGATGTTTTTAATGGAATAATCCAAATTTGGGATTTACTGAGCCTAGTTTGGAAATTCTTTTAATTCTGAACATGCATTTAGTCATCAGTTTGCTAAAAAGAAGCAAGAGTTCCCTTAGCAGCTGTTAATTTAGCTTTACAAATAGACTTGTAAAATAATTTTCTGTCTGCAGATTTTCTTTTAGCTTACATTTGTTGTTTGACATTTGCCAGCCTCCCCTAACCTCACTCCCCTTAACTTACTTCACTGTACCACTCTCTGCTCACCGTGAAGTGTAGGCCAAGAGCCTCCACAACCACACAAATTCATAGCACATGTCAAAATAGAAACGAATAATCGAACACACGTGGCAAGTACCACACAAAAGGCTTTTTGTGTGTCTTCTGATTTACTCCTCATAAAACCTTATAGTAAAGATATTATTAATATAATGATTTTACTGATGAGGAAATTAAATCTTGGAGGAATTAAGTGACTTGCTCAAGATGGTCATAAAGCAGTTACTGGTAAAGCCAGCATTTCTGCTGGGATCTACCTGATCCCAAAGCCACTCTGCTACTGCAGCCTGCAAGGGCAAAGGAAATGCATGCCTAGACCAGATTGTGAAGACAAAAGCCGATGTTCAGTGCTCTCAATTCCCAGCCAGTAGGAGCCCCCTGTGAAAGCACTATTTGCTGAGAAGAAGGGTATCCATGAAAGGCTTTCTCTATTAAGATGGGTGACATGGTTTGAATATTATGATGTTCATAGAGAACATTGACCTCTAGAACATTAGAGCTGGGCTCTCGAGCTGTGCTAAGTAAGGTATAACCTAATTCCTTCAATTTACAGTTAAAAAACTGACACCTGGAGAGGTGAGGTTTTAATTTCTTGGCAAGAATAGAGTATGGCTTACACTCTGAATCTCTTGATTCTCTCAATCTAGAGCTTTCCAATCACATTGAGGCCACTGTGTTTCATAATGTAAAACAATCGGATGAAACAAAATGATTTTGAATGGACTTTGGAGGGTATTGCTTTTCCATCAGCTAGGTAATTTGTCTCTAGGTTCAATTTTTTTAGGCCAAAGCCACATATTGACTAATGTTTACTCTCAAGGCTTTGTAGCTTTCTGATATTTTATTAACAGAATCACATGAGGTTCAACCTACTCATATCCCTACATTTAAAAATCCCCATATGAAATTGTTCTGTACCATCTATCCTGTGTGTTGTTTTAATTTATATGGAACTACCGAAGGCTGAAGTTATGCCCGAAATGGTTTCATGTTGCAAATACAAAGAGTAACCAAATAAAAAACAGTTTAATGGAACAAGCAGTGTAGAAAATAAAAGGATAAATTGATACATATAGATTTGTATCAGTTTGAATTTCTATGACCTGTTCTCAAATATGCTTACCTTAGAAGGGTTCATCTGAATTTTTCTGTCATAAATTCAGTGCTTCTCTTCAATCTCAAACTCCAGGACATTATTTAGGCCACTTCCTTAGTTTTGAAGGTTTTTCCCATTGATTTTGACCTTAAGATTAATCTTGAGCCTCTGAATTTGACTACTTAAAATAATTAGGTTGCAGAAACAAGAACATTTCTCATTAGACTAAAAATGATGAGAACAGAATGTCCATTGACTTTTATTCTGATAAAGCAAGCTGGAATTCCCAGAAGACTGAGTAAGAATAGATAGTGGGAACAGATGTTATCACATTTGTAGACTTATGAAGTAATTCTGTGTATGTCATTTGACTAAGTATATGTTTTGCAAAACTAAGCTCTGCGAGCACCACACCCAAGACATTTACTATAGATGCATTTCAAATAAGTACTTACAGCTTTTCTACAGCGATGCTTTTTCTTAATTGGGTTGTGTTAAATGAAATGCAGAGAGTATCTGAATGCTAAGTACAAATGCAGGTGATGGACACCTGTAATTTATATATCTAGGAATCTAATCTGTCATTACTTGGGAAGAAAAGCATACTGTGTGATTAAGGAATGAACCTTTATAAATCTCTGGCATTTAAGAATGCGTGTGCAGGGTGGAGGGGAATGAAGGGGGAAAATGGGACAACTGTAATAGCATAATCAATAAAATATATTAAAAAAGAATGTAAGCTAAACAAATTCATTTACATTTAAGTATGTAATACAGAATGAATATTTGTACACTTTTAAAATTGAAATATATTTGACATATAACATGAATTGAAGGTGTTCAACTTGTTAATTTGATACATTAATATAGTGTATATAAATCCAATTATAGCAATAATTAGCACCCAGGTGGGAGAGGATTTGAGGGTTGGGTGGGAAAGGTAAAGGAATGAAGAAATACAAACTGGCAGTTACAAAATAGTCATGGGAATGTAAAGTACAGCATTGGGAATGCAGTCAATAATATTGTAAGAACTATAGATGATGTCAGGTAGGTGAAAGACTTGTCAGAGGGATCACTTCATAAGTTATATAAGTGTCCAACCACTGTGCTGTACATCTGAAACTAATATAATACTGAATGTCAACTGCCATTAAAAAAGAAAAAAGATAATATACTCTCTCATGTTTATTGCAGCATTATTCACAGTAGCCAAGATGAGGGTGATAATTTCAACTCACTGTTTTTCAAATTCCTACTGTCTCTTATTTGGGGGCTGAGAGGAATTTTAGATTGAGTTATAATTTTATTTAATAACACTCCTTATCTTCCATTTTAAAATGGTTTAAGTAAAAGAAGCTATAAAATAGTGACCATCAAAATTCTAAAAAATTGGCCAGATTTTACAGGTTGTATTTGGGAAAAAAGGCAAATAAATAGAGTGGGAAGGGAACATATAAAGTGAAAAGGCAAGAAATAACCACAGAAAAGGTAGGTTTTTGAGTAATGTGAGAAAGTCTTTCAGGTAGAGGTCAGCCTGAAAGATGCTGTTTTCTCCCCACCGCCTGTAGCTAGTGCGAGGTCCAGGGCTACCCCAAGTACCATTGCAGAGAGCACGCTCAGACATTTTTCAGGAAGCTTTAACAAAGAGTGTCCACAAATAATGGGCACATTGCCAACGTTGCTTTAATTCCATGGATCTGTGCAAAATTAAATAGAAACAGAAAACCTAGGGGAATCCAAAATATATGTATCTGGGTTTGGAAGTTATTGTACTTTTAATGACTATTAAAGCAGGCAGAGAGAATAAAAGCCCTTGGTCAATTAGAATATTCATCCTGCTTGCTCCATGGACTGGTTTGGACTGTCGAACAAACTCCAAAAGAATTGGGAGTCTTTGGCTAAAACTGAATGAGAAAGATTTATTCAAGGGCCTTAGTGTTTGCAAATAGGAAAACACAGCTAGGCATAAACTCAGAAGTGTTCTAAGAAGAAAAAACAGTTTAAAGTACTTATAATAAAAAATACCTTCTTGAGAATTGTAAGTCCTGCATTCTGGGCCTTAGGAGTGGCTCAGGATGGACAGATGTCAGGCAGCCTGGATAATGGATGTCAGGTGGCGCAGAAGATGGGCGTCAGGTGGTCTGGGCACATCTGGTGGTGATGTGTTCTGATGTGGATATGCGAGCACTTCAGGAGGTAATTAGAGAGTTATCTGGAGGTTTAGATGTATGTATATCCAGGCATTGATGCAGGCGGGGAAAGTTCAAAATCACATTTTAAGCTTTCAGGTTAGTGAGTCTTCCCTCATGCCTCAACCTTCACAATGTTAATAATTTTAACAGCTTGGTTACAATTTTATACATTCCCTATCTTCACCCTTGCCTCAGGACCCACCTAGATTATGGTCCTGTAGAGGCTAAATAATGAAAGAACATGCAGGAAAATTTATCCAAAACTTGGAAATAAGGTGTATACACATGTGGACAGCACATCTTCCAATATAAAACAGGGCAAAAGCCACTCAAGAATTGTGTAGGGAATGTACTTAGTTCATAGCAGTGCTTGGTTGTTTTGCTGTTTTTTTGTTTTTTTTTTTTTAAGGTTTTATTTATTTTTAGAGATGGAGAAGGGAAGGAGAAAGAGAGGGAGAGAAACATCAATGTGTGGTTGTCTCTCACATGCCCCCCACTGGGGACCTGGCCTGCAACCCAGCCATGTGCCCTGACTGGGAATTGAACCAGCGAGCCTTTGCTTCTCAGGCCCACACTCAATCCATTGAGCTACACCATCCAGGCAGAAATACTTAGTATTGATTAAAGGTCAAAACTTAGGTAACTCAAAGACTTTGTTAGGTTGAAATGGTGGTAGAGCCTGGTGGAACAGATAATTCCAGGTTTATGGCCTATTGGCCATTACCAGTTTATATCTAATTCATTAATCTTACACTAATATTTCTTTGTTAAATTTCTTATAAATATCCCAGCTTCTTAAATGCTTTTTGAACTTATAACATCTTACTTGTTCTCTCATTAGTTAATGAGTTAAATTAAAATCTTTTGCATTTGCTTGAGAGTCGAAATTTTATCTTTTTGAAAATTGTACTTGAACATGGAGGATAAAGAATCTATCCTTATCATGCCATTTTGTTGATACCCCGGTAAAGTGGGATTATTATTTGCTATTTGCTATAAATATTTATTCCTATTACCTGATTTGTAATTTGTTATGTATTTTTATGCCTGTTAGTCAAGCCTCCACATAGAAGGTTGTATACTTTTAAATGGTACTTTTGCAAACAAATCTTCAAAAATTGTAATCAGGACTTCCAGCTAAGATGGAGGCATAGGTAGACATACTGTGCCTCCTCGAACAACCAAAAGAAGGACAACAACAATTTAAAAACGAAAAACAGCCAGAACTGACAGAAAAATTGAACTGTATAGAAGTCTGACAACCAAGGAGTTAAAGAAGACACATTCATTCAGACTGGTAAGAGGAGCAGAAATGGGCTGCTGGGTCATCTCTGACTCATGGCAAGGCAGTGGCTGGTGGATCCAGCAGATTGTGGAGCAGATGGTCCCACATTCACAAGCAGATAAGCTGGGAGGAACAGCTGGGGAGCGAAACTGACTGCGCAACCTAGGGTCCTAGTGCAGGGAAATAGAGCCTCAAACCACTGATTGAAAACACCTGTGGGGGTTGAGGCAGCAAGAAAAACTCCCAGCCTCAAAGGAGAGTTTGTTGGAGAGACCCACAGGGTGTTAGAATGTACACAAGCCCACCCACCGGGGAATCTGCACTAGAAGGGGCCAATTTGATTGTGGGTAGTAGGGGAAGTGACTGAAAACCAGCAGAGAGAGAAGCAAGCATTATTGTTTCCTCTTGGACCCCTCCCCCACATGCAGCATCACAACCCAGCAATGTGGGTTGCCCTGCCCAGGTGAACACCTAAAGCTCCATCCCTTACTATATAACAGGCACACTGAGAAAAAACAAAAGGCCCAAATGAAAGAATAGATCAAAGCTCCAGAAAAAAATACAACTAAGCGATGAAGAGATAGTCAACCTATCAGATGCACAGTTCAAAACACTGGTGATCAGGATGCTCACAGAATTGGTTGAATTTGGTTGCAAATTAGATGAAAAACTGAAGGCTACACTAAGTGAAATAAAGGAAAATGTGCAGGAACCATCAGTGACAGGAAGGAAACTGGGAGACTCAAATCAACAGTGTGGACCAGAAGGAAGAAAGAAACATTCAACCAGAAAAGAATGAAGAAACAAGAACTCAAAAAAAAAAAAAAAAAAAAAAAAAAAAAAAAAAAAAAAAAAAAAAAAAAAAAAAAAAAAAAAAAAAAAAAAAAAAAATGAGGAGAGGCTTAGGAACCTCCAGGACATCTTTAAATATTCCAACATCCGAATTATAGGGGTACCAGAAGGAGAAGAGAAAGAGCAACTAGTGGAAGTTATTTGAACAAATAATAAAGGAGAATTTCCCCAATCTGGCAAAGGACATAGACTTCCAGGAAGTCCAGGAAGCTCAGAGAGTCCTAAAGAAGTTGGGTCCAAGGAAGAACACACCAAGGCACATCGTAATTACATTACCCAAGATTAAAAATAAGGACAGAATCTTACAAGCAGCAAGCGAAAAGAAGACAATTACATACAAAGGAGTTCCCATCAGACTGTCAGCTGCTTTCTCAAAAGAGACCTTACAGGCAAGAAGGGGCTGGAAAGAAGTATTCCAAGTCATGGAAGGCAAGGACCTACATACAGGATTGCTCTATCCAGCAAAGCTTTCATTTAGAATGGAAAGGAAGATAAAGCACTTCTCAGATAAGGTCAAGTTGAAGGAGTTGATCATCACCAAACCCTTATTATATAAAATGTTAAAGGGACTTATCTAAGAAAAAAGATAAAAAAATATGAACAGTAAAATGACAGCAAACTTGCAGTTAATAACAACCACACCTAAAACAAAAATAAAAGCAAATTAAGCAAACAAGTAGAACAGGAACAGAAACACAGAAATGGAGATCACATGGAGGGTTAGCAACAGGGGAGTGGGAGGAAGAGAGAGGGGGAAAAGGTACACAGAATAAGTAGCATAGATGGTAGGTGGAAAATAGACCGGGAGGGTAAGAATAGTATGGGAAATGTAGAAGCTAAAGAACTTATACCTATGATCCATGGACATGAACTAAAGCTGGGGAATGTGGGTGGGAGGGGGTGTGCAGGGTGGAGGGGAATAAAAGGAGGGGATGGGACAACTGTAATAGTATAATCAATAAAATATATTTTAAAAAATTTAAAAATTGTAATCAGTGAAATACCTGAATTTGGTGGACTCAATAAACATTTATAGCCAGGACCCTCATGTTCTGAGTAGACAAATTAAGTAAGCTGAGGCCAATAAGGTGCTACAGCTAAGTAGAGTCGACATCATCACAGATCCTGCTGTACCTGATTTTCTACTTTGCCTTATTCTCCTTTTATCCTTCTGTACACATTTTACCAAGTACTGTGAGACAGGCTTTTTAAAGATTTGAGTGATCCAACACTTCATGTCTGTTTGCATGCCTTTGTTATTTGCCATTCAGCAGGGTGAATAGATAGACACCC
>PVKU01006891.1:16829-95996 GCA_004027475.1 Anoura caudifer
CCCAGCTTTTGTCCATATGTCTTTCATACTTGTTGCTCTAATCCCTTCCCCTTTTCCCTGGATATTCCTATCCCTCTCCTCTCTTGTTCTCAATTTTAGTGTCTTTGGTTATATTATGCTTGTTTGTTTGTTTTTTTGATTAGGTTCCTGTTAAAGGTGAGATCATATGGGATTTCTCCATTTCTTACACTGGAAGTTGATGACAGATATTTGAGATTGTTTTGAATTACGGAGTAAACTCTTTGATATGATTAAGGTAGAATGATAACAAAGCATTTACTTACTGATCACATCTCACTTGTCTACTTCACTTAACGTAAAAAGCAAAGTAGTCAAAATGTAAATACTCCAGTTTTGCCTAATCATATAAACCCATTAGTCATCTTCCTGCAATTGCAAGGATAGAGTGGGAAGACCAGGGACTTGCCATATTATTGAAAAAGAAAGTAGGGGCTTCCTAGTTGTCCTATGTTTTATGTCTACTTGCTGTAGACAAGTCAACCCAATTAGGTTCCTGGATGCAGAACTTTAAAAAAACTCTCAAGTCCTTTCATTGTGTCTTGAAACTTTAACCATTTCTAAAACAGTTACTGTATCTTGCTTTGATAGTAACTGATGATGAGCTATTTGGCAGGTTAGTTATCTTCTTCCTTCTAGGTTTCCTTATCTTGAAGAAGTGGTCGATTGGAGTAGGTGATTGGGAAGATTCCCTATTAGTAAGCATTTTCTGAGTCTGCTTTGGACTTTTGTCTAGTGATATCTAGGGATTTATAGTGTTTAACTAATTTGTGAGTTTTCTCTCAAAATAAAAACACTCTACATTAGTATTTACAATTTACAAATTACTCCCAGCAACAGGTTTATCCCTCATAACTACTAGCTTGTTGTGTGTAGTAAGTACTCAGTATATGTTCACTGTAAATTAATACATTCTACTATAAATGTTTAAACCTTCCTAGCCCAGGTTTGGCTTTTCCCAAGTATTAGAATAATAACAGATAAGAAAAACATTTGTCTTTCTCTCATTGTCTTTCTGACTTGAGTTAATTATTTCCATTATAAAGGAAAGTAAATAATTTCTTAAATAATTTGCAAAAGGCAAAATGTGGAAACAGCATTGGATTTGAAGATGGAAGAACTCATTTCTAGTCTGGTTCTACAATATAGGCAATTCTTATCTCTTATTTGCAACCTGGGAATAATATAGAGTTGTGTGTGTTGCATATGAAAGCACTTCATCATTTCCAAAGTGCTTTACAAATGTGAGATTTCCCATTCTCTGATTAACTTATACAATTCTGTACTAGATTAACATCTGCTAATTCTTTTTAAAACTAATTTTTATTTTTAAATTACAGTTCTAATACAATATTATATTAGTTTCAGGTGTACAACATGGTGATTAGACATTTATATAACTTACAAAGTGATCACTCCAATAAGTCCATGTGATACCATTCCTAGTTATTACAATATTATTGACTTTATTCCCTGTCCTGTACTTCAAGAGAAAGGCTATAAACAGTCCCTGTGACTATTTTAATAACTAGAAATTTGCACATCTTAATCCCTTCCCCCTTTTTCTCTATCCCCCACCTCCCCTGCCATCTCGCAACCATCAGTTTGTTCTCTGTACCTATGAGTTTGTTTCTGTTTCTTTGTTTATTCCTCCTGATATCCCTATGGTGCAGATATTGGTATGTTTGATGTTGTCCAAGTGGCTCCTTACACTATGATCATTTTTTAGAAACTCTTTTTTCTTTTTGTTGTTTTGGTTTGGTGTTTTCTACTATCTTGCCTGCCAAATTACTAATTTGATCCTCTGCTTTATCTACTATACTGTTGATTCCCTCTAATGTATTTTTCATTTCAGTTATTATATTCTTCATATCTGAGTAGTTCTTTTTTACATTTTACATTTCCATTTTTACATTTCCTATGTCTCTATTAAAGTTCTCACTCAGTTCATCTACTCTTTCTCTAAGTTCGTTTAACATCCTGTAACCAGTGTTTTGAATTCTGCCTCTGATAAATTGTTTGTCTCCATTTTTAGTTCTTTTTCTGGAGTTCTGTCTCATTCTTTCATTTGGGCCATGTTTCTTTGTCTCCTCATTTTGGCAGCCTCCCTGTGTTTGTGTCTATGTATTAGGCAGGGCTGCTACATCTCCCAGTCTTGGTAGAGTGGTCTTATGTATGGGGACCAGAGGCACAGTCTTCCTGGTCACCTGAAACAGCTATTCCAGGTGTGCCCCTTGTGTGGGTTGTGTGGGTGCTCCTGTTGTAGTAGAGCTTTGATTTCTATTTGCACATCAGTGGGAGGGATTGACCCTCAGGCTGATTGGCTGTGACAAATGGCTGTGACAGTAATAAAAGAGCTGTTTCAAAAGTAAGGTGTATTGAGCAGGATTTGTTTCCGCAAGGCTCTCATGCGTGCCAAGCCACCCTTTGGGTATGTTGTTTGTGGAGGTGGTTGGCTGGTGCTCTGGTGTGGTCTGGGGCTGGCCACCAGCTGTGTTGGTTCTGGAGCCAGTTGGGAGGGGCTATGCTGCCAAGTTCAGCTGCTGCTAGTGGCTGCCCGAAGTTACCTGGCATGAGCTACAAAGTGATCTGCAAGTGGTTGCCACTTGAGTTGGGCTTGGAGGTGTCTGGGAGAGGCTAAGCTGTGAACCACCTTTCCTGAAGCCTGACTGGCACTTCCCCTTCATGGGAAACCCACTAACCCCAAACCCCCACTCCACCAGAGGCTGTTTCAATGACTGAACCTAACAGGCAGGAGATGGCCACTGGAGGTGGATCTCAGGGCCTTGGAGCCCTGAGCTTTGGAGCTTTTGCTGACCTGCCTCCAGGCCCAGTGCTGGTAAAAGGCAGCCTTGGTGAGCAGCTTGGTCCTTTCCATGCAACCCAAGCCCAGCAGAGGCAGCCACAAGCTGTGGATCACTTGTAGTTCCAAACAGGTTGCCAAGCCAGGCGCAGACAGTATCTGACATTGGCCCAGAGTCCATCCCAAGAGGCCCGAACCAACACTCAGCAGCCAGATTCAGACAGCATCAGAGCAGAATCCAAAAGCTTCGTGAGCAGCATATCCAAAGGGAGACCTCGGCAGGCACCAGATCCTGCTGAGGTGGGTTCCACTGTGTGTGGTCAGCACCTGCACAGCAGCTTGCCTGCCGTGGTCCAGGTGAACCTCACAGTCAGCCGGCCTGGGGGTCAATCCCATGCACAAATGCACCAACAGCAATCAAGAGTCTGAGGCTGATAGTAATAACTGATAAGAAAATGAGAATTTAGCTCATTTACATTATTTTCATCTTTTCTTCTCCTCCATATGTTTGATATATTTACATTATTTTATGTCTTCTACTGTAGATCTTTATAACTAATGCATATTTATAACCCACTATTTCTTGTTCCATCAACTCTCAATACTACTTTTTTAACTTCTTATTTTTTAAGATGATGGTGTGAATGCAGATATGGTTTTTCACTTTTCATTCTATTTCCATGTCCTACCTTCTATCAACTAAACTTTAAAGTTTTGCTGTCAAGATGTTGAAATTTGTATTTTGTCTTACAAACACAACAAAGTCTTCTGTGTTTTGCCATATGTTAACTCTAAAAGTTGAAAAGTAATATATAGTCTTTATTAAGATAGTAAACTTTATTCAATGCTAGGCCAATTTACTATACCAAAATTATATTTCCTCCTTTATAGATTCAAAGTAATAACACCTGGCCTGTTTAAAGGAAAATGAAATTAGCTTTAAGGTCAAATGTATACTCTTTGTCACACTTTTATTAACCAGTAGCTTCATTTTAATTTGTTTCATGACTAGACTATGTGTATCATGAGTTTTTACTTTGTTTTGTTTCTCCTGTGGTACCTTTCTTTTTCTAGTTGTGTTATGTGCATCTGTCATGTATATTTCCTATTACTGCTATAAAAAATTACCACAAACCTGGTGCCTTAAAACAACACACATTTATAATCCTCCAATTCGGTAGTTCTGAAGTGTAAAATGGGGTGGTAGGACTGCATTCCTTCTGAAAGCTCTGGGGGACAATTTTTGTTGCTTTTTTTAGTTTGTGGAGACCGTCCACATTCCTTGGCTCACAACCCTGCACCACCCCACCCTCTGTTTCTGCTGTCACACCTCCTGCTCTCACTCCGACCCCCTGGCTCCTTCTAATGACTACATTGAACCCCCCCTGGATAATCCAAAATAATCTCATTTCAAGGTCATGGATTTAATCACACTTGCAAAGTCCCCATTGCCCTGTAAGGTAGACTCACAGCCTCAGGGGACTAGGATATGGACATCTTTGGGGAGCTGTCGTCATATACACAGTATTTTCCAACTTCTCAGTCATATTTTTTACTTCGTCAAAAACAGTAAATAAACATTAGATGTTTAGGAGCGTCCTGGGAAATCAGATTTTCTCTAAAATTGTTTCCAAGTTGTTTTTTCCTCCATAGTTTTTCTGGCATTAACCTTAGTATAAAACAGAGAACTTATATTTTCCAGTCTTGTACATCTCCGGATTACTAGAGTGTCATTCATTTGGATATTAGGCAGAAAAACCTTTTGAGCAAAAATGTGTGTGCTTCTCTCCATTTCTAGTTCAGCTGAAAATCGTTACCTTCTTGGAGGAACCTCCTTGAGGGCCTCAAAGTCAACACACTCTAACATTTTGTCCTTCCAGGTCTCTGAATGTTGCAGTCTTGTTAAGTATACTATCTGAACCCCCAGATTCAACACACGAGTAGCTAGCTGTGTGCTAGCTACCACATGATAGGGACTAGCACTTCACTTTTCAGTTACAGGAAAAAGCCATTCTGTGTATATCACACCCCTGGTCACTGTGGTAATTCCCTGATGAATATAGTGATGGATTGAATCACTATATTCAATATATTCATGATGGCTTAATGAGACTCAATCCCAGAGTTTTATAGGGACAATTGACAAATAGAATTGTTTTTTTTCCCTTTCAAGTGGTTGTGCTGGTAGGTGTCAGTTTGGAGCAGTTGGTAGCCATCTGGGTATCATTAAGGGAAAGTTTGCCTGAGGGCAAAACCAACAAAGAGAAAAACAGAGCTGTAAATTGGAAAGATGGATTGAGTCTCAATAACAGTTTTTAAGCCCCTTGAACTGGTAGCAGCTAAAGTCAATCGTACATCTCAATGATGTGAGACCTTTTTGCTAGTTCATCTTAGTTTTCTCCACAAGTTAAGAACAGCTATTAAAGTAAGAAATTTGTGGGGACAGAAATATAGATCATATAAATAGTTTATTCATTTAAGAAAATTTCCCAAGATAACTTGAGGCTCTCATCTAACTCTCTTATATTTGTAGTCTCTTTTCTCTTTTCTCAGAAGCAGCAGTGGAAAACAGAGAATATTGATCCCTAATGGTAATTCGTTATATGTTTGTTTTCTCACACCACAGAATGAAAGTCTGCAGTGGGAACTGCGTGATGGTGACTTTCCCATGGAGGAAAATAAAATTACTTAAACTCTTGAAAATTCCCAGTTACTTCACACTACATTAGTTTTAACACACACACACACGCGTGCGCATACACACACACACACTACAGAAGGAAACTAAAAAAACACAGGTAGTTTTAATAGTGAGGACAAATCCATGTACTCTTACTGGTCAATCTTCTTTAGGTACATAGTTATGCTAAGGACAAAAAGAAAAGCTTCATTTCAAACATCTGTGTATTTACCCTATAATCCCCCTGCTGGATTTACTTTGGATTTAGTTCTCAAAGGTAGAATCTAAAGTCTTTAAAACTTAAAAAAACAAAACAAAAACAAATAGACTTTAGGTATTCAGACTTTATTCTGAATTTTAGGGAGATGCCTGCTCCCTATGCTTTAAATTTTAACAAGAACCATTTCATCTCATCTCCAATATCTGCTTTTAAAAGTGTTTTCCATATGCTTTCTGATTGTTATCTGCTTACAAAACATCAGAATGGTTTGTGTGGTGTTATTTGCAAAGGAATGGCTTCCTGGGGCTGTCAGTGCGGGTGCTGTGCCTTCCTCCCCCAAATTCCAGGGTAATCCTCCCTGAAGGTCTGATGAACTTTACAGAATTGTTATGACAGTCAGAGTGCTCTCAGGGCCCTGAGCCACAAAAAGTATTTTTGCAATGTTATAGTTTATCTGTGATATTTTTACTGCTATGTCCTTTAAAATAATCAGGAAGACAAAGTCAACATGGCTCATTCTTGGGTACTTTTTGCTCTGTTCTGGGAAGACAACTTTTGGATCCCAAAGGTGGATGATGCTACAGTCCATTTCCCCTTCGAGAGATTCCAAAGGGACTGGTGAAATCAAACACACGGAATTTAGCGGGTCCTCCAGCACTCTCTCAGACACATGCACCCATTTTCCAGGTGTGTTAGTCAGGGTAACCGCCACACTAGGTTTGATAGAGTTGGCTCTTAGCTCTGAGTTCAGTACCCTGGGTTTGCTTGGGTAACTGCCAACTCTCAGGTCCCTGGATTGACCTGATTACCAGGGAAGGTGCAGTGTAAGAGCAGAGCCCATGGAACAGAGGAGCTCTGGACAGATCTTACAGAGTTGTCCTCTGCAGGCAGGCCCATATAGAATTAGGGCCATAGAGAGTCGTCCCCAACCCTTTCCACTTTAGTGGGGAATTGCTTTATTCCAGAGCTATCACCTTAGAGCACAGCACTACAGCAATAGGATTTTGATATGGGGAGGGAGGTAGGAAGTATCATCTCGAAGCCCTGGGCATTGCCCAAGTCTACATAGGACACTGTGGAGGGCCATGCTGGATATCATGGGAATGTGGATTGCAAAAAAAAAGGAGAGAGGTCAGGGGCCCATAAAAGAGGTAGAAGGGCACTGATTTCGGATGTGTCTGTCTCACAGTTTTGTTAAACAGTGGCTCTGTTTCAGAGCTAAACCCTTCAGAAAAGGGTTAGGGGAAAACACTCTGAGTGTATTCCCCTCCCCACTTTGATTCCTGTTTGGAATGATTTTTCTCTGTGGTCACATCTGAATTTACCTGACTTCCACAATCGAACTTCCAGAAGCAGTTTCATGCTGAGAGTTGTTGCATATGGATCAGTGAATAATAAACCAAATAGTTTGCATTTTAGGTCAAAACATTTATACTGTTCTGATGAAGAGACCCTGTAATTTTCTCATTGTTTAAATGGAACATTTGTCTCAAGACATTTCCAAAGGACAGTCTTCATTATAGCCACAGATAAGGAATTTTTGGCTACTAGCTCTCTCCCAGACCTCTATTAGAGACTACAAAGTAAGTACACTTGTCTGATTGGCTTTTATTATTTAGAAGAAGTAATTGTCCCAAAAAAAAGAGAATAGGCACACAGACCAAATTAATAATTTATATAATAATTTTGCCTTGTGGGTGGTTGTTATTAACATATAAATTAACTTATAAAGCATATTCTGAACTTTGCATAAACTCTGGGACAATTAGATAAAATAAAACTAGGCCCTCCAAAATCTCTCTTGTGTAAAGTACCTGCATTAAAATTTTCCATAATTCAAAATGAAGGACGAACTCAAGATTCGGAAAGCATGTAAGACAACCTCACTATGCCATTGAATTTTGAATCATTTCCAATAAAAGCTTTCCTTTAATATTTGGGCACAGGTTGCTTGCCAAACAGGTCCACAAAGGCAGAAAATGGAAGAATGCAAGCTTTGGAAGTTCTTCCTACATATCCAGGCATGCCAAGCCCTGCTCTGCTACTTAATCCTTCTACTCCTCTTGTAGCTTCAAAGACCAGGGAGTAGATTCTGCAAAAAGCCCACTGGAGAACAGACTTTTCAAATCTACTAGAATAAAGCCCTGGAGTCATTGCAGCAGTTTAGGTGTCTTGTCTCCGGTGCTTTTGAAGCCTAGGAACTGAATCATGCCTGGAAGGCCCAGGATAAGGGTTCGTAAGGTGACTGAAGTATTTCAAAAACATTTGTAAACGGCCATGCACACTAGATTGTAACTGATTCAGTAATCAATGAAGAATTTTCCTTAATATTCTTTCCTGATTGTTTCTTTCAAATTAATGAGATCCCTTATATTTATTTATATTGGGCAGAGGGAGGCCAAAACATAGAACATGTAATAAACACCTGTGATAAATATGTACTACCAATATGGACAAATATTAACTTTCATTCCCTTCAGGTTTCTTTTGTTGTTGTTGTTGTTTTTGGTAAAGCATTAAAATTTACATTTTCTTCACCAGGCCCATTTCTTCTTTTTCCGAAGGTCAGTATCATCTATCATCTGGCTTATGTATTCCAATTGTATTTTTGTTATTGTACTATGTTTATTTTATGTTCTTTAACTTGGTTTTGTAATAGTCTTCATAAATGTCTTGCCCAATTAAAAATTTCGTTATTACATTTTCTAATTGTTATTGCTAGTGTTTAAGTATGGTATTGTGTGTGTGTGTGTGTGTGTGTGTGTGTGTGTGTTTGTCTATCCATCTTAGATTGGATAATCTTCTGAATTCTTTAATTTTACATGTAATCTGAAGATTCTTTAGAATTTTCTAGGAAGGAAATTATACAGTCTACAGATGAAAAGTTTGCCTCTTTCCTTCCAATTCTTATACCTTTATTTTCTTGTGTTACTGCTTTGGTTGGGAACTTTAGTTCAATACCGAATAGCAGGATAACTGCAGGCATTCCTGTCATATTTCTTATTTTACTGGAAATGCTTCTATTGTTTTTCACTTATTTAGGCAGAAGTTACTTTCTATGTATACTTTTTGAGTTTTTTTCTACATTATTGAAAGAAACATATGGCATTTCTCTGTCAATCTCTTAATGCAGTAAATGTAGTGATTCAATTTGACAGGGGTGTTTGGGGGGTTTTTTTTGTCTTTCTATGAATGGTTTATTTCATTTAGCAAAATGTTCTTCAGGTCCACCCATGTCGCAGCAAATTCAAGATTTCCTTCTTTTTAAAGGTCAAATAATATCCCATTATAGGTATATACCACCTTTTATTTATCCATTCATCCATCAGTGCACACTCTGCTTGTTCCACATTGATAGTTGTTTTTCCAATGTGCAGCCATTCTTCCTTCCCCATACTTAATTTACTTGGTCATGATATACACACACAATGTGGCAATTTGAGGACTTTTAAATTAATTATATCATTCACTTAACAAATATTCACTGAGTACTTCCTGAGTGCCAGACAATTAGGCAATAGAAGTATAACAGTGAGCAAAATAAGTTAAAAAAAATTCTTGGCCTTACAGATTATATTTAAGGAATCTGTCAACAGGCAGGATTAAAAAGTAAAATATGTAGTATATTAGATAATGATTACTATGAAAGAAAAGGACAAATATAGAGAAGGGATGTGCAGTCTGTGAGAAGTGCTGGGCTTTAAGTTGTGTCCAGGGAAATTTTCACAAAAGTGTAAATTTGAGGAAAGGCATGTAGAAAGTGAGAGGACCTAGCTATGCAGCTAACTGGGTGAAGAATTTTCCAAGTAGAGGAAACAGAAATTAAACAATCAAAGTAGGAACACTTCCGATATATTTGAAGAATAATTTGGTAATTTTGTTTCTAGAAAATTGCTTATTCTTTTGAAATTTTCAAATTTATTGGCATAAAATTACTTATAATGCTTAACTATTTAAAAATTATTCATATAAAATCTCTACTATTGCTGTTTTGCCACTTTTATTTTGATCAGTGTACCTAGAAGTTTGTCTATTTTGTTATTATACTCAATATTTTTACCAATTGTTATTTGTATATTGGAGTTGACAATGTACACACTACATCTCAGATGTGCAAAAATGTCACATCATATTTCTTTACCCCAGGTGACATCCTTCGTCTTATTAAGGACAATAGTAAACCTCTGGATCTCTTTCATGTGAAACGGGAGCTGATGAAGATTCGGGAGTGCTAGTGCAGGCTCTCTTTCTGACTAAACACACCGCATTGCTGCATTGCCATTCTGACTACTGCAACTGAATGCAGTGGGCGTGAGGCGTTGTGCAGGGCCGTCCCTGCGGTGATTCCTCAAGGGCACGAGCTGCCCTCCTTTTGCAGTTGCTCTCAATTAGCAGCCAATGGGGTAAACCATAGACATTATTGATTTAACATCTGGTGCTTATTGAGCACTCGATAAATGTCAATTATGACTATAACTAAAATGATTACTGGTGTGTCTTTGTGCAGGTACTGTGCTAAGTCATCCCTTGTTCTCTGGACCTGCCTGGACCCGCCTGGCACCATGTGATAGATAGGAAGGAGGAAGCTGTGCTTGTGTTTTCCTTGCCCTAAATCCCATAATCTTTATTGCCATCCCCCTGTGCTTGGAGGACTAAGGGAGGGTGAATCAAAGGAAGAGGTCAAGAATTCTGGCATCATTCTACTATATCAGGAATACTAGAGTGAAAAACAAGAGAATTTTCTCAATTTGTCATCAATGTTGCTGGTGTTTAGACCACTCAATCCAAATTGCATTCTACAAGTAAACTTCCTTGAAAACTCTTCAAGAACGCTATGCTTTTAAGAAATGCAAATTTCTAGTTACAGAATAGCCACAGAGATGTAAAATACAGTACAGGAAAAAGAATAATAATATCCTAATAACTATGTATGGAGCCAGGTGGGTACTTGAAACATCGTGGGGATGGGGGTCAACACAACTCTGTAAAGTATGGGATTGTCTAACCACTATGCTATATATCTGAGACTAATACAAAATAATATTGAATGTAAAAAAAATAAACCTATAAATCTGATTTTTAAAAAAGAGTGTCATGCTTTTTTTTTCTTTTTACAGAAAGACAAACATTAATGAAACCTTTCATTTTTGTTTGAAAAAAAGCTGTTTTTTGGCACTGAACCATCTAACATGAGGATATTTTCTGGAACACCAAATAATCACTGATAGCTAATGACACTGGTTTTGCTTAACTGACAACTAGCATGAAGCAACCAAACTGTCACATCTAGCCAGGAACCATGAGACTCATTAAGTTATGGGGACATCAGTGTCAAAGGGAAAGACTTTTTCAGCTAATACTTAACCTAGACATTAATCCCATTTAAGAAAAAAAAGCGAGTTTGGGGTACACTGAGAAAGAGAGAAAAAGAAAAGGGAATTCTGGTTATTGGTACTTGAAGAAGAGGTGCCAATGAAAACAAATATACTTCAAGTGCACTCATTTCATGAATAGCAAATTACTGTAGAAGCAACAGTGGTTAGAGGCATAGATAGTATTGATAAAGATTTTATAATTAAAGCTTGCACTCTGAGCAATTGCATTAACACAGTGGGAGTGGGTAAATAGTACGCAAGTGGGGAGCGGGGCACTCAAAAGAGGGTCACCAAGCAAAGGAAGAAGAAGGCAAAGTAGAGGCTCTGGGCAAGAGAGTGCTCTCCTTTGGCCCGCCCAGCTCAGAATTCATCTGTCCCTAATCAAGAAAGGATTAGAGCAAATGCTAGAAGCATTGCAAGTATCACTTGTAGTCTACTGTGTTATAAATGATTGCTTAGATTGATAGTGGAGTAACAATATTCAATATAGCATTCACCCTTTTATCATCAATCTAAAGCCCTGAGTAAAAGTCTTCCTTCAGGTGTTGTTAATGGAACTGGGGGGAATTCAGCTGATAATTACAGTATAGACTTTGTACACTTGTAATGAAAGGGGGGGGGGAGAGAGAGAGAGAGAGAGAGAGAGAGGTGAGAGAGCACACGTGCCCTAGGGCCCTAAGACATGCATTGTATGTAATGAATTAACTTCCCTTCTTTGCATCTAGAATGTTATTGTTGTGCATTACCACCCTTAAAGAAGTGAGAATGTAATATTCAAGTCATTCTCTGGTAGAGGTTAATTTCTTTATGAAACCTGTATTGAGAAAGGCTGCTAGAAAATTTCTTCAGAGGAGGTATTGTGGAGGTGTCATAGGTTTCACTGATATATTGAGATGTGTTAAGTTATTTCTTTGTACTGGCACTTCACCCAGTGGCATCAGACTTTGGAGCTGAGCATGCATGGGTTCAGGTTCCTGTTCTGCTGCCACCAGATTGTCTGATTTAGGGAAAGTCATTTATCCACACCTGTGACATGTGTAATATATATGACGTGATAATAGTGCGTACTTTGCAAGGTTGCTGCGAAGCTTTCACGAGACAATGCATGTAAAGCAGACCTCAGCGTACTGCGAACATTCAACACATGTTATTACTAACCACTGGAAGAGATAATCCTGAGTACCCCCACTGCATAGCTTTCCTCTTGGGGAGCCTGAGAATAACACAGAACCATTAGACCTGTCTCCTACTGAGCCATCTGGCATTGATTTTTCAACTGCACATCCTGGGGACAAGCTGCATATCACTAAAGCCATAAAATAAAGGAAGCAATAATTCTCCTCTGACCACTCAACTGCTAAAATGAAGGACCTGAAGTTTTATACCCTCCAGGATAACACAGAGAAAGCCTTGTAATAGGTTACCCTGTTGCTGGTTTCCAGACTGTTAGCTAAGTGGGGTGGGGTGTTCTGTACGCTAGAGGCTCACATGATCCATTAGCATTGTGGTCTCTTTGAATTCTTGTCATAACCTGCAGTGGTGTTTTATGAAAGAATTAACCCCAAGTAGCTTTTGCAGCAATAAAATAACATGCTGTGGAAGGCTTGCTTATCTTGTGCATGTGTTTTCCTGCTATGTTAAGACACAGGGAGTGAGGAAATGTGAGAGAAAAACCATGCAGAGAGGCCGAGAGGCATAAAGATAAGAGGGAGAAGTATGTATTCATTCTATTCTTTCTTCTTTGCCTCAACCAGATGTGTATGTCCTAAGGTTTTTTTTTTTTTCAGACTACAATAAAATAGCAGGGCCAATAATTTAAAAGAGATTATGTGCTATTTTTCTTTCTAGGTATAAAGTAATACACACTTATTACAAAAAACATGAACAGCATATTGAAAATATTTTTAAAAATTCCCCATAATGCTATTAACTAGATGTAAACATGTAACATTTTGATGCATTTTCTTCTAATATGCTTTCTATGCATACATGTAGGCATCATATAAAACATACAATTTTGTATCTTCCTTTTTTGAGTTATCATTACTATTATTATTACCATGTCATTGAAAATTCTTTTAAAGATAAAATGTGGTCAACTCGTTATATTACATACAAGAATAAACTCTAAATAAATCAGATATCTAAATGTTAAGAAAGTGATCTACACAATGCTAGAAAATATGAGTAATTGTCTCTGTTGCCTAGGTGGGGAGCGGGAAGAGCTATCTAAGTATGAGTTGGAATTCAGGTGCAATTAAAATGTTTTGATAAATTTGACTACATAAAAATTAAAGACTTTTTCATGGCCCAAACCTCCCCAAAGTTGCTATAAGCAAAGCCAAAAGACACAAAATTGAAAATAAATGTTTGCAGTATATATCACAGATACAGTACTAATTTCCCTAGTATATAAAAAACTTGTAAAGATAGAAGTGAAAGTGAAGACCAAAAATCCTACAGGAAAAAATGGCATAAGATATATACTATACATATATATATGTATGTTAGGCCTTAAATACATAAAAATATGTACAATTTTACTCATAATAAGAGAAATGCAAATTGAAAGGTAGCAGTTAGTTTATCCAACCATCAGATTGGCAAAAATGTAAGAGCTTAACAATGCTGAGAAGACATTGGGCACTCTCCTGGAATGTTGGTGGGAATGCAAGATGGTACAATCCCTATGGAAGGGTGTGGTATAATAGTAAATGTACTTGGTCTTTGTCTCAGGTTTCCTGGCACAGTGCTCCTAACAGCCATATAATTTCCTGAGTGATTGGAGTATGTTTAGTTATTTATAACAAGATCATTTATATCAAACCTGAGTTTATGCTAGTGAGGTGATTTAGGTTGGGACCTAAGTGGTTTCAGAATGGGGCTGAAACCTAAGTGGTTTCAGAATGGGGCTGGTCACCAGAAAGCCCAAGTGATTAGAAGGCGGGACCTTTTAGCCCTACTCCTAATTTCTGGGGAGGGGCAGGAGGTGAGCCTGGATATTAAGGGCTATAAAAACTCTTGAGCAGGGAGATTTCATGAGCTTCTGGGTTGGTAAACACACTAAGGTGCTGGAAGGGTGATGCCCAGAATGGCTTAGAAGCTTCACACTCCTCCCCTGCATACCTTACCCTATGCATCTCTTCTGTATGGTTGTTCCTAAGTTGTATCCTTTATGATAGATAGACTGGTAAACATAAATACAGTGCTTCCCAAAGTTCATGAGACATTTTGCCATATTATCAAACTGAAGAAGGGGGTCATGGGAATGCTCTGTTTATAGCCAGTAGGTCAGAGAGTGGCCCAGGACATGTAACTAGCTTTGGAAATGACAGAAGTCTTATAGACTGAGTCCCTAACCTGCAGGGTCTATTCTAACTGAGGGTAGTTAGTGTCAGAATTGAAATGAATTGTTGGACACTCAGTTGATGTCTGGAGAATCAGAAAATTGGTTGTTGGTGCCAGGAAACACCCTGAAGAGGATATCACAATATCTAACAATACTCCAATACATATAATTTTATTCTTTGCCTCGGTAATCTCACTCCTAGGAATTGATCCTAAAGGTGCACCTCCAAGAATATGAAAATACATATGCAAAAGGTTATTCCTGGCAACATTATTTGTAATTGCAAAATATTGCAAGCAACCTAAATGCTTAAGCATAGGAAATTGGTTGAATAAACCATGATATGAATATATAATGTGGTATCATACAGCTGTTTGTTTTTAAAAAGAGGAGTATCTCTGTGAACTAACATGGATTTCTAGAGTATGTTAAGTATCGATAGTATTCTAACTCTGTTATAAGAAATGAGGAAATAAGAAAACATCTTTCATTTATATTTTTATAAAATTTATTTTGTAAAACTAACAGGAAGGATAAACTGTATACTAAATAAAATTGGTTGCCTGTTAGGGGTGGGGAAGAGGGGTGGGAAGGAATAGTAAATAACACTTCTTTAAGCATACAGTTTTGTGTAGTTTTAACTTTTAGAAGCATGCTAATATTATACATATATATTTTTTTTAAAAACTCAACAAAAATGGGGAAAAAGCCCTAAAAATGAATGCAAACAGAAGCAAATGAACCCATTGAATTTCAAGTGAACAACATAACCAGACTGAAACAGGTATTGGTGAAAATAGAACTTATTCAAGTTACTTTTGACCTATGTACCATTAGTAAATACTCTGATAGGCAGAAATCTAATGAAGCAGTATAGAAATGAACTCTAATGAAGTCAGGGAGAGCTCCCAACAAGCAGAATGAGGACGTAGGAATGCACGTTCCCCCCACCTCCACTCACAGTTTATGGCAGGGAATTCCTGCGGTGGTCACGGAAGTCAACAAGAAGTGGATGACACCAGATCAATCCAAGATGGAGGAAAAATGGACTGGGAAACAACCCTACAGCTCATTATACCATCATTATAATGAGCATTGAAAATTAAAGTAGAAGGTTAAGGGGGACAAACACCATGACCCTTCTGAAACAGACCATATTAGGAACAACTTGCCCTCCTAACCAGAAAGTGAAGCCAGAATTTGGCACCACAAAGTTTAGGAACAACCCATCCCTGGAAACACATAGAATCCCAAGAACTGACTGACCATGGGGTGCAACTCACTTGCGAGTTGGCCCGCATCCACTCAAACATGTACTTTTACTTCATTCACAGGGGCACCCATTGAGATTTGCAACCAGGGGAGCAGTGGGTACTGGCAGCTCATCCTGGGTTCACCCCCTTATCTTGTTTCCAGGAACCTGCATCCTGGCCTCTCTCCTTTAACCTAAATAAAACTTGCTTTCATTTTCACTTGGACTTGACTTTTGAATTCTTTCCTGAGGGAAGTCAAGAACCCTCAGATCATAGAGTGTTTAGGGGTCACATTTCAGGTCTGCCTCTGGTCACACCAAGATGGCCTGCATGATTCCTGCCTCCTGGTGCATAAACCCTATAAAAATCCCTCCCCTTGAGTATTGCAGGAATTAGGTTACATTAGCAAGATGATGGGAGATTACTTTTACATTGTGTTGCACTATATAAAACTTCAGGGACTTCCGGCCAAGATGGAGGCGTAGGCAGACACACTGTGCCTCCTATCACAACCAAAATTAAGGACAACAAAGATTTAGAAACAAGAAAACAACCAGAACTCAGAAATTGAACTGTTCGGAAGTCCAACAACCATTCATCCAGACAGGTAAGAGGGGTGGAGTCACGGCAGGAAAGAGTGGAGATGCGGACCGGGCACGCAGGCAGCAGTGGCTGACAGCCCCCAGGTGCACAGGCGGCGACTAGCAGAACCCGGGCATGGGGTGGCAACTGTGCAGAACCAGCGAGGCCGCACAAGGCAGCTAGCTGACCAGGTGGTCCCAAATTCACGCGCAGATAATCCAGGCAAAGGGGAAGCGGTGGAAGGGAGTGGAATCTGAGAGTGAGCAGAGCAAGCGCCATTGTCTCCTCTCAGAACCTACCCCCACATACAGCGTCACTACCCAGCGACTGTGCTTCCCCACCCTGGGGAACACCTAAGTCTCCACCCCTCACTACCTAACAGCCGCGACTAGACCAAAAAAAAAAACCCCAGAAATGAAAATGGCTCAAACCAGAGAACAAATCAAAGCCCCAGAGCCAATTTATCTAAGCGATGAAGAGATTGCCAACCTATCAGATGCACAATTCAAAACCCTGGTGATCAGGATGCTCACAGAATTGGTTGATTTTGCTCACAGATTAGATGAAAAAATGAAGGCTACAATAAGTAAAATGAAGAAAAATGCATGGGGAACCAACAGAGATGGGAGGAAAACTGGGACTCAAATCAATGGAGTGGACCAGAAGGAAGAAACAACCAAACAAAAAACAAGGAAGAAACAAGAATTCAAAAAAATGAGGAGAGGCTTAGGAGCCTCCAGGACATTTTTAAACATCCCAACATCCGAATTATAGGGGTACCAGAAGGGGAAGAAGAAGAGCAACCAGTGGAAAACTTATTTGAACAAATAATAAAGGAGAACTTCCCCAATCTGGCAAAGGAAATAGTCTTCCAGGAAGTCCAGGAAGCTCAGAGAGTCCCAAAGAAGGTGGACCCAAGGAGGAACACACCAAGGCACATCATAATTACATTACCCAAGATTAAAATGAAGGAGAGAATTCTAGAAGCAGCAAGGGATAAGGGGCAGTCACCTACAAAGGATTTCCCATCAGACTGTCAGCTGATTTCTCAAAAGAGACCTTACAGGCAAGAAGGGTTTGGAAAGAGGTATTCCAAGTCATGCAAATCAAAGACCTACATCCAAGATTGCTCTATCCAGCAAAGCTATCATTTAGAATGGAAAGGCAGATAAAGTGCTTCTCAGATAAGGTCAAGTTAAAGGAGTTCATCATCACCAAGCCCTTATTATATGAAATGTTAAAGGGACTTATCTAAGAAAAAGAAGGTAAAAAATATGAACAGGAAAAAGACAGCAAACTCACAGGTATTAACAACCAGACCTAAAACAAAAGCCAACTAAGCAAACCACTGCAACAGGAGCAGAAACACAGAAATGGAGATCACATGGAGGGTTAGCAATAGGGGAGAGGGAAGAGGAGAGAGGAGGACAAGGTACATAGAACTAGTAGCACAGACGGTGGGTAGAAAATAGACAGGGGGAGGGCAAGAATAGTGTGGGAAATGTAGAAGCTAAAGAACTTATGACACATTGGCATGAACTAAAGGGGGGAATATGCGTGGGAGGGGGTGGCAGGGTGGAAGGAAATGAAGGGGGGAAATGGGACAACTGTAATAGCATAATCAATAAAATATAATTTAAAAAAACCAAAACAACAACAAAAAAAACTTCATCAGAGCAGACAAGCAAGATTCTCCTGATGATCTGGCAGGAACAAACTGCCATGCAGAGGGCCATATGGCAGGGAACAGCAGGTGCTTTCTGTGGGGAGCTTAAAACAACCCCCCATTGACAACCAGCCAGAAAGTAGAGATCTCAGTCTTATAACCATGTGGAACTGAATTCAGCCAACAACCTGAATGAGCTTAAAACAGGAGTGCAAGCTCAAGGTGAGAACCAGCACAGGTGACAACTTGATTTCAACCTTGGGAGACTGAGCAGAGAACCCAGATGCTCTGTGCCCAGACTTCTAGCCTAGAGAACTGTGAAATAATAAATAGGTGTTGTTGGATAAGAGAGAAGAGAAAATCTTCCTTACAGTAAAAGGTTTTTAATAAAGATAGAAAGAATGAAGGAATAATGAAATCAGAAAATTGCCATTTTTAACTATTATGGTAAAAGGTGATTCAAGCAAGCATCTTCTAAGGGGAGAAAGTTTGATTATAAATAAGATATTTACAACATCACAGTATTTCTCTACAGATTACTTATTAAGTTCAAAAGGAATAAAGTAAATATAGTAGACAACTCCTTAACCAAATGATCAAAATAATGTCAACAATAAGGAGCAATTTCCTGAGAATACATTATCACTACCATGGTATTTCAGCCAAAAATGCATAATCTATATCTAATCATGAGGAAACACTGGATAACTACAAATTGAGAAACATTCAATAAAATAATGTCCTGTATTCTTCAGAAATACCAGTGTCATAAAAGACAAAGGAAGACAGAGTAATCTTGCATATTAAAAAAAGAATTCTAGAGAGATGTGGCAGCTAAACACAGCAAGCCATCCTAGACTGGGAAGGAGACCTCCTATAAAGAACATTACTGGGGTAATTGACAGCATTGCAATATGGGCTGTGGATTAAGGTATTGTAGCAATGTTAAATTTCCTCAGTTTGAAAACTCCTTTGTGGGGATGTAAGAGAATGGTTCTTATCTCAGAGGAGCTACACTGACACCCTCCAGGGTGAATGAAGAGGCATGGTTCATGCAACCTACCCTCAAACAGTCCTGGTGAGGAAAATATATTTTACACACATATGCAACATAATAAAGACAAAAACTTTTTAATTTAGACAAATGTTCAAAAAATGTAATCTTGGTGAATGGTTTATGAGTATTCTTTGTATTATTGTTACAAATTTCCTGTAAGTTAAAAATTGTTCCAAAATGAGAAGTAAAATCAGATTTTTTTAAATTAAAAATTCTTTCATTTGCCATTTATATTGATTACAAAACAGTCTACCTTATGAATGTACTGTAATTTATTAACTCTTTATTTTGTTTCTAGTTTATTCTTTATTTTTAACCATTACAAATAATATTGTGATGAGCATCTTTGTTCAAAATTCTTTGTTTGTATCTCTGATCACATCTTTGGCATAGATTCCTAGAAGCTGAATTACTGGGATAACGAGTTAAAACATTTTTGTTGTTAAAATTTTTAAATGCTGTTGACATGTATTGTCAAAAAGCTTTTGAAAAGCTTCTTATGCATTCATTCAGTTACTCATTTTATCCACTCATTCATGCTCACGTTCTTCCCCAACAATGAAAATAAATTTCCTTAATATCCTAAATGCACAAGCAAAATTTATTATATTTACAAGTTGTATACATTATATTAAAATTGAACCTTTCACATATGCTTACCAGCCATTTATATTTGTTTTCCGAGAATTTTCTACCCAGGGTCCTGCCTATTTTGAGGGATGTTGTAAATTTTTTATTGATAAGTTTTATCTCTTTTCATAGAAGATGTGTTAATACTTTGCCACATTTGTTGCAGAGGAAGACAAGTGGATTTGACTTTTCCCTACACGGCCCTGGCCCCGCCATGCAAACTCAGGCCTAGCAGGGAGCATTGAAGATGCTGGTGGGCTGCAGAAGCCTTAGTCAGCAGGGCCAGGTGAGGGAAGAGTTAGATTACAGGTAAAATAGTCATTTAAACAAATGGGAGGATGGGGCAGGTCTCCCCAAGGAGGCATGGTTCTCAGGCTTAAATAATTGAATAGCAAAAAGCAGTGAACAGTCCCTGGTATATGGAAATGCTCCATCCCAAAACATAGTGCCAACCCTGTCTCTAGGTGGAAACCTACTCTCTTTGTAGTGCCAGGATGCTGGACACACGGGAACAGAAGGGCTTTAATACACAAAATGGCAAGCTCTATCAGTTGTGAAAGGAAGAAAACAGTGACGTGTCAAATGCCACTGTCTGAGAGAGGAGACAGTTTGAAAAGATAAATTTCACCCCCACCCCCAATCCCAGCACATGTGGGGTTTGTGTAGATAATAGACAGCTAAGTCTGACTGGCAAGCTGGGGAGGCTGAAATCAGAATTCCTACAAAGGCCTGCTGCATCTCAGACAAGACTGTTGAGAGTCTGCTATGATCTTCGGCAACACCGAATTCTGAGGTCCTGGGATTTGTGTGTGTGTGTGCGTGTGTGCGCACGCCTGGAATAACCAATTGAGTCCTTGGCATCGATTTATTTTATGCATTCATTCACTCATTTATTTACTGGATTTGGGGAGGTTCTGTGTCAATTTGGTGTGTCACATTCACTCTTCGGGAAGCTGATAAAGTGGGACTCATGAGAGAATTCTTCAGATTCTGAGTCCCTGAAGGTTCGGTCCACTCGCAGCGCAGCAGAGACAGCTGAGGCTGCAGCAACCTAGGGAGCATCAGTTCCTCCTGGGCACTGCAGAAGTTAGACTGCGCAGAATGCAAAATAGAGCAGAATTTAATTTCTTTGAACTTTAACTCCCAAGAACAAGGGAATCTGATTTCAGACTTAAAATCCTGTGAATCTTTATGACTCTGAACTCTAATATGCAAAGAATTTTCATCTTTGGATTTAAGTTTCTCCCCAGAAATTTTATATTGGGAGAGTAGTATATATGAGAATATTGGGCACCTCTATGCTGGCATTTTATCATTGGGTTATTTTAATTCGCTAATCTCATGGCAAAGGCTTTACTACCGGGTTATGATGAGCAACATGGCTGAATATAATTTGGAAGAGGAAACAGAATGAGAGTTACTTTATTATACCCATGTATCTCACGAAAAATTGTAATGCCCAAAATGACCGTTACAGGGCTCCCAGTCACTTCCTCCACCTAGGCTAGGTTATGCTGCACTAACAATCAGCCACAAAACCTTAGTGGCTTAATACAACAAACGTTTGTTGTTGTCGTCATTGTGTTTTCTTGCTCGTTCTCTGTGCCCAGTGCATGCTGTTGTGGAGTTCTGCTTGTCATACTTACTCAGGATAAAGGCTCCCCCACTAACCTGAGTCTTCTTGATCACCATGGCAGAGAGAAGAGAACACGGTGAATCATACACTGGACTTTATAGTTTCCACACAGAAGTGACACATGTCGCCCCTGCTTGCACCTCATTTTGCTACCAAACAACATTTGGGATTCTGCTGCAGCTACTGCCATCTAGGCAAAAACCCCAGACACAAAGGTGTGGTGATAAAGGAAAAGTGTCTTTATTCAAAAGCAGTTACTTAAGCCTATCAATTAAGGCTAAATACCTGAGTTCTCCTATCTTTTCCTTTTTTTTTTTTTTTTTTTTTTAGTTATCTTGTTTCTATAGGGTTAGTTTACAAACTAAAACAACATAAGATACAAAAGCTACACAATTTTGGAAGAATGGCAGGCTCCTGCCTCAGAGCCCATCCCCTCTAGAACACCCGGAGAATAACCCTGCCATCCTCTCCCAGGCCAGCCTGATCCTAGGCAGTGCCCAGAGTTCCTTCCCATCTTGCGTCGGGAAACGCAGGCAGCTGCAGCACGATCAGCCAAACATCCTCGAGGAAGAGAGCCGGGGAGCAAGCCAGAGCCCGACACAGAGCCAGCTCAGGAGCCCTCAGGCTCCCTCTGAGCCCGGGGACCAGCCCTCTTTTTATTTTCATTCCACTTCTCAGCAAATCCTGTCCTACAATGCCCACGAGGGCCTCGGCAAACTCCTCCTACAGTCCCTTCCTACTCCTCCCCAGCTATGTGAGTTATCTTAATCAGATCTCTCTGTATCAATTTGACCAAAAAAGCCACCCTCCCAAGAGGACGAGAAAATACAGCTCTGTCCTGTGCCTAGTAGGAGGAAGGACTAGAGTGGTGGTCAACAGCCTTTCCACAAACACATCATGAAACGCCCACCTCTAAGTGTGCAATACACCACCACTGACTCCTTTCATCTAATTTCTGCCCTGTTACATGCAAGAAAATGAATTTCTGAATGGATGTGGAAAGCTAGATGCTAATTGGGAAAGGAGAATGGTGAATAACAATCTTACGTCAAAACCGTAACCAGTGGCCGTGCCCTTTTCTTCTGGGGAAAGACCCCGAGTAAAGCCCTGACGAAAGGCACGGGCAGAAACCAATCGCCTCTCACCTCCATTCAGGCCAGCAGCTTCCTTGGTGTCAGAAGGAGACAATAACAATTCATGGCAACGTTTTATTAAAGCAGTTCCTTCTTCTAACATAGATCAAAACAATAAACCAACAAAAATAATCAGTGATATTTCTGACAGGGTGATACACTCAAAGTTTTAATTCTCTCTAAACAGTCACAGCAGGATTTCCCTTGCAAGAGTTGAGTGGAGGCAAAGTTCTAAGAGATGAGGATGTGTGGTACAGAGAAACAGCAGAACACAGTTATTTATGAATGTCAGAAGTCAAAAACTCATTGTTTTACATTTGATTATGAAATCTTCAGCCTGACAATAAAGGCAATAACTAACAGTTTTTGAAGTCACCTATGTGCCAAGCACTGTGCCCAACCTTGTCATGTACATTTAATGTATTTAAACCTCACCGTAGTCTTGTGCAGGGGTGTCAAACTCATTTTTACTGGGGGCCACATCAGCCTCGCAGTTACCTTCAAAGAGCCAAAATAGTTTTAGGATCATATAAATGTAACTACTCCTTAACTGTTAAGGAGTTGAAATTACATTTGGCCCTTTGAAGGCAACCATGAGGCTGCTGTGGCCCCTGGTGAAAATGACTTTGACACCCCTGGTCTTGTTGGTTAAGGTAGCGTAATCTTCACTTTACAGGTAGTGGAGCAGGGAACACAGCTCAGCTCCCAGTCTTGCTCTCAAACACCATGCCCAGCTCCTTCTCACTGAATAGAAAAATTAAACCACCAGTTGAAAGATCTGTGTAATCAAAATAATGTTTTGTAGCCAACTCTTTTCTAATGGAGAAATTATTTCAGTTAGAATAAGGAGCTTGGAGCCAGTCAGAACTGTCATTTAATTCTGGTCCACCCAACGAGTTACATGACCTTAGGTCAGTTGTTCAGCCCTCGTGGGCTTCACTTACCATTTTCCAAATTGAGATAATAATACTTTCCCCCACAGGGTTATTTTAAAAATTAAATAAGATAACATATGCAAAGCATATTCGTAAGAATATAGGTATTAGCTATTACATTTATTGTTATGCATCAGGTATAATATTCTTTTGAGTTCTATTCAGATACATTTCCTTGTCTTATAAATCTTGTTAACTGGCCATTTCTCACCCGATAAAGACGGGGCTTCAAGTGCTTCAGGAGAAGGCTCAGTAGCTTTAGAACAAGGAGAGTGTTGCTTACCTGTTTGAGACTGAAGCAAGATAATAGGTTCAAAAGCCAAGTTTTGCTAAGGAAGAAATGATTTTTTAATTTCTTTTATCTTTATTAACATACACAGACTTGAGTGAATGTCTAAAATATAAATTTCTTCCTTTGAGTAGACACTTCAGTGAAGCCTTGCTCAGCTGGCTTTCTGTCTAGACTAGAGTGAGGACCTAACACAGAGGGTGTCGGGATTATGGGAAGAAGCATAGCAAAAGGAGACCAAGGAAATCTGAAGGTAGGGTCCTTGTACTAGTCCTTCTCCATAGGATTGGGAGCACCAGCAAGCACCTCAAGAAAGCAGGTAAAAGGAAGCACTTTCAGAAACACCCAGAGAGACAGGAAAGATCCAAAAACGTGAAGACTAATCAGCAGCCTCTCTGGCCTGGGCATAATGTGGGAGGGTCTGCAGGACTCTGGGAGAAGCCCAGTTTGGGACTAATTTGATATCCACGTGGCATGGAGATGGTGGTAAGAGACAGTCAAGTCAATGAGCCTTAGCAGTGTTCCGCTCCCCTGGAACTCAGAGGTGGCTGGATGCACACAGGAAAGTGAGCAGAGGCACTAGAGTTGGGAGATCCCCAGGAGCTGAGGGTTAAAGTAAAGAGCAGGGACTCCCACCCCAGAAACCAGTAGTGGAATGCACAGATTCCAGCAATGGTGTGGGTATATCTCCTTACAAAACGTGTCAGTCCCCGCTGCACCTCAGGGGCCACCAGGCCAGGGGGCAGTCCAAGTCAATGACTGCACAGCAGAGATCAGCAAGGACCTGATCTCCACAGCTGAAGGGAAGCCAGGGACCTCCCTTCCTTTCTCCTCTTACTGCCAGCTGGGAGAGGAGCAGGGAGGAGAGCAGAGCTTTGAAGAACAACACTTTTTGAGACATCCAGACAAAGATTGTAGAGGTCCAACCATGGGTCATACTGATGCTGGATTGTACCAAAATTATAGGGTATTCTGCTGCCTGGCAGGTTGGGTCTCCTGGGGGAGAACAGATAAGAAACAGGAAATAATGGAACATGTCTCCTTTACACATTATGTCTCATGTAAGGGCCTGTGGGGGACACTTAAAACTTGGGGTATAGCAAGGACTGGTTACAGCCCCTACCAAAATTGAAATTAAAAGTTGTCTTGAGCACAGGGCCATGAGCCTTTGAGAGAAAAAGAGGAAAGGAATTCAGTTTGTCACGCAGAAATGCAGAGAGAAAGGAAGGTACATCATTTCTCGAATTCAGAATATGCTTTTTGAATATGCAACAAGATGATAGAGTTGAAAGTCAGACTTCTTAAGAAATAAAAAGATTTCTTGAATTTAACACCTACTTTATCATGTCAAGAGACACAATGCTGAACCAGATCATAGAATTTTATTTATGTCCAAGATAGAGAAGACAAAAGCCAAATTTTTACTTTTTCAGATTTGAGGAGAGACTGGCGGCCTTTGGAAATGCACTCACGTACTGTGTACCATTTCAGTTGATGACAGACCAATGAACAGCACATGTAATGGTGGTCCTATAAGATTATGACAGATCCGAAAACCTTCTAACACCTGGTAACAGTGTAGCTGTCCTAGTGTCCTCCTAGTGCGATTCGATTCTCACACGCCGGTGGTGATGCTGGGGTAAACAAACCTCCTTTGCTGCTGGCATGTAAGTTATCTACAGCACCTAATATTTGATAATGATAATAAACCACTATTACTGGTTCATATATTTACTGGACTACACTTTCAATTGTTACCTCAGAGTGTGCTCTTCCTACTCATAAAAAAGATGTTCACTGTAAAACAGTGTGCCCCATTATGCCGGTAGTGGCCTCACAGATCTTGTGTTCACTGTGTCTCTTGATTGCATCCCTTCCTCTTGTGCTTGATTTAATCCCATGTTGCATGGTAACATGCTGTGCAGCCTGGGAGCCATAGGCTACACCACATAAGCTTGGTGTATTGTAGGTTATACCATCTTGGTTCATGTAAATGCTCCCTACGATGTTCTCACAACAACGAAGTTGCCTAACAAAGCATTTCTCAGAATGTATCCCAGTTGTTAAGCAGCACATGCTATAACCTACACAAAGACGGTTTGGGAGCAAGAAGTTTATTAGGGATCAATACCTGTGAGAAAGAGGGAAGGAAGCAAAACTGGGAGAAGTAGATGACACCTGACAAAACCTCAGCCAACCAGAAGAGAAAATCTGGAGTGAAAATTTCCCATCAGTGCTGCATTGCGATCTGCCAGATTGGCCAGGCGTTTATCCCCCCACCTCACTCAGTGATGGGTGAGGGTTGCCATGGAAAGGGCACCACCTCAGGTAGAATGCTTTTCTGTAGCTGAAGAAGATCTTGAAGGAACTGAAAACTACAGACCATCTGCTGACCACTCTCTCAGCTGTCAAAGCAGCAAATCCTCCGTGTCTACCACAATGAGCAGGAAGCAAAGTTCCCAATTACCCTTACCTGAGAGACTCTGAAGTATGTACTAGCCCCAAAGAGGCAGGATCCGAGTACTGAGAGAGCGGGTGATCCAATACAAGCCTGAGGTTAGGATAGAGAGGCTCGTGGGTAGATGCACACACAAACAGGGCCAGGAACCCTTGGCGAATGCCCTTTGAGAGAGCAGCCTCTTCCAGCCACTACATCTGAGACCATGAGGATTCTGAGAGCAGCGTAGATCTGAGAACCCCTGTTTTGCCACCCAAACCACACCTATCCTGTTCCCCACACCCAGACACTAATCCAGACAGGAGCGAAGGGAACACTGCAGCATTTAACACCTGCGTATTTAACTGACTAGAGGCTGAATTGCCTAACAATACTTTAAACGATTGGACAAGACTAAAGTCCCATATTTAGGCTAAAACTTGGTTTTTAATTTGCTGTTATGTAGCAGGCCAAGAACATCACAATGACCCTTGATCATCAGGAAAAGAATATCCGTTAAGTAGTATTAAAGGAAACAACATCTGCTTTGCACATTTATTTGTGGTGTGGGTGACATTTTGCACTTGCTGCATTTCTAGGGAAAAAAACAAACACCAAACAGGAATTCCAGACTGGAGGACAAAAATGAGATTAGAGGCGGGGCCAGGATTTTGTTTTCTGAGAAAATCCATCATGCAATTGCTAGGTTTGGTTGGTGGACAGTGTGATTTTTTTGTTCTGGCTTTACTGCCTATATGAAATTCTGAAATATTAGGAACTTACTCACTTTAACTGGCCATAAAAATTATATGTTAAACAAAGCCAAAGATTTAGCAACCTACAAATCACTTCTGACTTCCTACTACTGTGGAAAAAAAAAATGGTCATAGTTGATCTAGTTCCCTATGAATATTACAAGTACCAAAATCTTTGGCAGCCAGAGACCAAAGAAAATCCTCACCAGCAAATAAAAGCCAAAGACTTTTGGCTTTGAAACACTGGGATCAAAAGATGGCAAGATGTGAGAGGCCAGCCCTCTGCTGTCAGGAGCCCCAGGCACAGCTCCGAATCTGGAATCCAGGGTCAAAGCAGAGCAGTCTGGCTGACCCTGGGCTGCATGGCCCCTGAAGCTACAGATGAAAAGGCCCAACAAAGCCCAGGACCACTGTGATCCTGACCCAGTTTAAACTTACCAAGGTGACTTCTCCCACTCAAAATGGTACTCCACGATGGCCACTGAAATCTAGGTCTGGAAGGAGCTGTAGCTCCATTTCTTTTTCTTTCTTTCTTTCTTTTTTTTTTTTTTTTTGTAGCTCCATTTCTGAATCAGCTTTTCTTTGGATGATGGAATGGAACCTAGAGGATTTATTGTGCAACATTATCATATGTGTTCTTAGGTATGCAAACATCCCTCCCTAACTATCTGTAAGTGAACCCTTACCTTTTTCCATCTCCCCTATGGCTCCATCATGTTGCAAATAAGACTGGTTTCTGTAATAATAATAATCATAATAACAACAACAACAAAAACTAACATTTATTGAGTATTCACTATATGCCAAGAACTATACTAAGTGATCTCTAATTATTATTTACTTTTAATTCCCCCAATGCTTTATGAGATAGTCATTATTATTACCTCCATATTTCCTTGAAGAATATGAGGCTCAGAGAGACTAAGGGACTTTCCCAAAGTCCCACATGCAGAATAGAACTGAGAAACCAGAAGGGATTCCCAAGTGGGGAAAAACCATTGATCGGAGGGAATTTGACATAATTTTGTCTACGAATTTTATGGTATTGTCTTAGCTTGGATTGCCCAGAAAGCAGAGCCAGAGGAAAGGAGCTTATGGTGCTTCTCCTGGATTAGGGAATGCTTTCCAGCCATGAGGAACAAGAAGATTGTAGCAGAAAAGGGGGAGCTAATATGAGACTACATTATCAATACCTGTGAAAAAGGGGAAAGGAAGCATACTGGGTGGCTAAGTGAGACTGATTGTTCAAATCCACAGGACCTTCTTCCAGAAGTCACACAAATTGAATCTTGGACTTCTGGCCAAGATAGAGGCATAGGTAGACACACTGTGCCTCCTCGAACAACCAAAATTAAGGACAACAAAGATATAGAAACAAAAAAACACAACCAAATATGACAAAAAAAATGAACTGTAAGGAAGTCCAACAACCATTCATCCAGACCAGTAAGAGGGGCAGAGTGTGCGGTCAGCAGAGAGGGGTCGCATCAGGCAAAAGTGGTGGTTGCCAGTCCCAGGTGCTCAGGCTGCGGCTAGCAGACCCTGGGCACTCAAGCGGTGGTGGCTAGCAGACACCAGTGAGCAAGGCAGCTGGCTGACCACGGATACACATTAGCGTGCAGATAAACCAGGCAAAAATGGGGAGACAGACCATGCAACCCAGGGCCCCAGCACTGGAAATAAAGCCTAAAAGCACTGATTGAAAACACTTGTGGGGGTTGAGGTGCCAGGAGAGACTCCCAGCCTCACAGGACAGCACGTTAGAGAGACTGACAGGGTCTTAAAATGTATGCAAACTCACCCTCCTGGGAACTAGCACCAGAAGGGCCCAATTTGCTTGTGGGAAGAGGCAGAAGGGACTGAGATAGGAGAGAGAGTAGAGCAAGCGCCGTTGTTCTCTCTCGGACCCCACCCCCACATACAGTGTCACAACCCAGCAATGTGGGTTGCCCCACCCTGGTGAACACCTAAGACTCCACCCCTCACTATGTAACAGGAGTGACCAAGCCAAAATAATAATAATAATAATAATATGGCTCAAGTGGAAGAACAGATCAAAGCCCCAGAGCCAATACCTTGAAGCAACCAAGAAATAGCCAACCTATCAGATGCACAATTCAAAGCACTAGTGATCAGGATGCTCACAGAATTGGTTGATTTTGGTCGCAAATTAGATGAACAAATGAAGGCTACAATAAGTGAAATGAAGGAAAATGCACAGGGAACCAATAGAGATGGGAGGAAAACTGGGACTCAAATCAATGGAGTGGAGCAGAAGGAAGAAAGAAATGAACAGAAAAGAATGAAGAAACAAGAATTCAAAAAAGTGAGGAGAGGCTTACGAACCTCCAGGACATCTTTAAATGTTCCAACATCCAAATTATAGGGGTACCAGAAGGGGAAGAGAAAGAGCAACTAGTGGAAGTTATTTGAACAAATAATAATGGAGAACTTCCCCAATCTGGCAAAGGAAATAGACTTCCAGGAAGTCCAGGAAGTTCAGAGTCCCAAAGAAGTTGGACCCAAGGAGGAACACACCAAGGCGTATCATAATTCCATTAGCCAGGATCAAAATGAAGAAGAGAATTCTAGAAGCAGCAAGGGATTAGGGCACAGTCACCTACAAAGGAGTTCCCATCCCACTGTCAGCTGATTTCTCAAAAGAGACCTTACAGGCAAGAAGGGGCTGGAAAGAAGTATTCCAAGTCATGAAAGGCAAGGACCTACATGCAAGATTGCTCTATCCAGCAAAGCTTTCATTTAGAATGGAAGGGAAAATAAAGTGCTTCTCAGATAAGGTCAAGTTCAAGGAGTTCATCATCACCAAACCCTTATTCTATGAAATGTTAAAGGGACTTATCTAAGAAAAAGAAGATAAAAAATATGACAGTAAAAAGACAGAAAACTCACAGATATTAACACCACACCTAAAACAAAAGCAAACTAAGCAAGCAATAGAACAGGAACAGAACCACAGAAGTGGAGATCACATGGAGGGTTAGCAACAGGGGAGTGGGAGGAGGAGAGAGGGGGAAAGGTACAGAGAATAATTAGCACAGATGGTAGGTAGAAAATGGATGGGGGAGGGCAAGAATAGTGTGGGCAGTGTAGAAGCTAAAGAACTTATGACACATGGACATGAACTAAAGAGGGGAACGTGAGTAGGAGGGGGATGCAGGGTAGAGGGGAATGAAGGGGGGAAATGGGACAAATGTAATAACATAATCAATAAAATAAAATAAAATAAAATATTTTAAAAAATTGCATCTCAAAACAGTCCAAATAGAGAGAAAGGAGGAAGAATTTGTCTGATTGCTGTCTCCTTTTGTCAAGTTTGCCTCCTGGGGTACAAACTCCCAGCACTTCAGGGCTTCACACATGTAGGTCATAAGCAGAATCCTGTGGCATTCTGTCTCCTAGTACTAACACCTCCTGGGATGTGAGGCAAGAGGCTCAAGCTGTAGCTGGAGATGGGGCACTATTGGCAGGAGCCTATAAAACACTGCTGGAATGGAAAGAAGAGATGGGTGAAACTGAGAGGATACAAGGTGCTTCCTCACAGGTGCCTGAGACACATACATGCTTCTTTCCAACTCAGTTCTAGGATGTTACACAAGGTTGGGATACTTATTAATGACTAAGATGCAGAAGCCTGGCATGGAATTCTATGTAGACACTGAGGTGAATTCTCACGTCCTAGTCCAGAAAGCAGAGTCTTCAGGCACCTAGGACAAACAGCAGTTATAAAGGACAAAAAGGGCCAATGTACAGATGAATATGGAATAGTCAAGAATGTCAGCTGGGGCAGGGGCAGTCAGTTTCTGGGGGTTCCTGAGAGGTATGTTCTCCTTACTGGAGCAGGAGGGGGAACCATGGTGGGGTTTCACCCAGGTTGGAGCATCCAGGTTAAGGCTGTTGACCTGCATAGAAAGCCATTGCATAGCGGCTGACCCAGAGCCTGACAGAAGGCCTTGCTCCCATGCCATGCCATGTCTTTAGGGAACAAAATCCACTTTGGATACTGTCAGTAAGATAATATCAGCCACAAGCCCACCTGGAGTCTGTGACCTACCAATTGGTTTCAGTTAAAATTAATGCCAAGAGCCCTTGATAGATGACTCTCCATAGGCCTGGAAGCAACACCTTTAGCTGTGTGTGAGGAAAGTGGGTCCTGATAAGGAAGGGACTTCTGATTTTGGAAGGCTAAGTCACCCAACTGTGCCCTTGCTGCAAAGGCAACTGGGAAATGATATGGTGGGTAGCAAACAATGCCTCACAGATTGGAAGATTGCCCAAACATAGGAAGAGGGTTCAGATTCTAGGTGGCCAGAGAATGTCAGATGTCCATTTTTGCCCCCATTCCCTTTCCTGCTAACTGGTTCTTTGCCTGGTACCAGTGTTTTCCTTAGAGCTATATCCCTGATGTCTACTTGATCCTTGCTAGACTTCCTCGATAAATAGCAAAGTCAAAAGAACAAAGTCATGTTAAGATATAACCTTGCAGGTCTACCTGACACTTACTGCCTGGCCTTCCTTGGTTTGGTTTGTCCAACAGCTCCCCAAGCCCAGAATATGATGCTTTGTATCACTAATCTGTGAACAAACCTGCTGCATGGAATCTGAAAATTGGAACCACTTATAGAAACAGCCACATAGCACATAGTAATCCAACTCCCCAGTGGAGTGTAATGCTAATTTATTGTAATGCAGGAGACCAGGGATACAGCCCCTGCTTTCACACTAACCAACAGTATGACCTTGAAAAGTGACTTCATCACTTTGTATTTGGTTTTTTAATTTTAAAAAATTGTTTTAATTAGAAAGAAAGAGCCATTGGAATCAGGATAGGGGAAAGAAACAACTCACACGTGGGAGTACTGACAATGTACACGAAGTTTTACTTTTAGTCATCACGAGGAGACAGGACAGGTGGTGGTATCTTGATTTGGCTGATGAAAAAACTGAGACTATGGCAGTGTGGTGACTGCCAGGGGGAAAGGGGGGTGAGGGGGGTAGGGAAGGGGAAAGGGGGGCAATGATGAAAGAAAACTTGACTTAGGGTTGTGAGCACACAATAAAATTTACAGAAGATGTGTTTCAGAATTGTACACCTGAAACCTATAAAATTTTATTAACCCATGTCACCCCAATGACTTTAATAAAAAAAGAAAAAAGAAAGAAACTGAGGCAGAGGTGTCAGGTATTCCTGTGAGTCAGCATTAACAAGCTGCTGAACTGGGATTTAGTCAGTTTCATCCACCCTCAAAGACTTTGTCTTTCTGTTTCTTTTTTGAAAACAAATTTTGAATTTCACAAACAACAAGAGTATTACCTATAAAAAATTAAAGTGTTTCTGCAGAGGCCAATGTCTCCTTGGACAACTGTCCTTCCTCACCTCTCCCCACCCGAACAAGCCTGACAAAACTTCTCATTACCAGGTGTAGCTACTCATCATTTTAGTACGTATCCCTCCAGAGTTTTTGTGTGCATTTATATTGATACACTACACACATAACCTTAGAAAACATACAACTTTGTTTAATTATGTACATATATATCTTTCTGCAAAATGATAGTATCTTTCTGCAAATATCTTTACAAGGCTTGCTTTTTCAGAGACCTAGCTGCATTAGTACACAGAGAACTATCTCATTCTTGTTAGCTGCTGTGGAGTGTTTCACAGCATAGAGACACAAGCTTATTTAGCCAGTCCCCAACTGACAGGTATTCAATTTGTTTGCTATTATGCCATGTTTCTATTTCAACATGGGTCTCTTTTATCAGCTTCCAGAGATGAGTTCCATGGACTCCTTTAGCTCAAAAAATTCTGTGGCATGAAGGACATAAAATGAGTAAGAGTCTGAGGAATAATAGTTCACTTCCAAAGAATTCATTTGGTAAGCAATAAAAGAATACGAAACTGAAATATCTATGTTACCATGAAAAAGCACAGAGACAAAGAGCCTGAACAAAGGACACAAACAGGGCCAGGGAGGATAAATGTCTCTCTGGTTATGGGAGATAAACCAGAACTAGTTTGTGTTCTCTTAACTATGTGACTCAAGGCTTTGCATGGATATTCTTGATTACAGAAGTTTATTCTATAATAGTTGAGATTTAACATGATTTCATACAATGTACTGGATACTATATATATTATATTATTTAATCTTAATGATAATCCTTTAGAGCAGATATAATATTCATTTATTGGTGAAGCAACTGAGGCTTAGAAAGGCTAAGTAATTTTGCCCAAGGTTACAAACAGAAGCCCAACCAAATTTCAAACCCAAGTTTCCTGACTTCAAAGGTCAGTCTTCTTTGCATGTCTATTATCAAGTCCTTTTAACTTGAGTTAGTTCAGAAGGATCTGATCAAAAAGAATGAACTCTTACCCTGCCCAGGTGGCTCAGTTGGTTGGAGTATTGTCCCATTCACCAAAAGGTTGCAGGTTCAATCACCAGTTGGGGCACATACGGGAGGCAACTGACCTATGTTTCTCTCTCACATCAGTATTTCTCTCCCATCACCTCCCCCCCCCCCCCCCCCGCCAACATTTTAAAATCAATTAACATATCCTTGAGTGAGGATTAAAAATAAAAGAATGGATTCTCATCTGATGTAAAACCTGTCAACACCCTGTTCTGGGCTTACCTCTTTAGTTCATTTCCCACTTCATTCCCTGCCCTGGACCTGGCCCTAAATTACTGATAACTCCTTTGTAACACATTGCTATGAACTTCTGCACATATTGTTTCTTTTTTTTTCCTGGAACATTCTTTTACCCTTTGTCCAGGCAAATCCTATTCATTTTTCAGCTCAAGCATCACTTCTTCCAGGAAACTTTTGCTGTAGCATCCCTACTCTCACACCTCTCCGAAGATTGGATTAGGGATCTTTAGCCATAGTGCTTTGTGTTTACCTTTCTTAGTGGACTTGACATAATGAGTTAAAAATATTTGTTACCTGCGTGATTCCCTATACTACACAATGTGCTCCTTGAGAGCAAGAACCACACCTTATTCGTAACTGAATCTCTAGCCCTAACATAGCATTTAACACATAATAGGCATTCAATGAGCATTTAATGAGTAAATCTTAGAGTGATGAACCCAAAAGTGGACTCTTTAGCTCCTTACATACTGATTGCCCAGGATGGTCGCCTTAGTTCCCCCAGCTGGCTAAAGAACCAGCCTATTGACTTTCCTAACTCCTCCTTCCTGAACTCAAGGAGGTTTTTGTTCTGCTTTGTTTTGTTTCTGTGTGTGTGTGTGGGGGGGGGGGGGGTTTCCTGCAAATGATAACATGAGGAGATAGTAGCAGATGGGGTGGGGAAGCCCTGGGTTAAGAAAACCTTGGAGACAGTCTCAAAAGGCAAAATAGGCCTTCTTTCTGTAGAGTCCAGATTTATTTTATCTATGAATGATAGGCTATTCCTTTACTCCCCATGTGGCAAGTAGAATAAAATGCTAAGAAGGAAAAGGGAACTGAATTTTATTAAGGAAAAACTCAATTGATTGTAGAAGAAAAATAATAATCTTCTGGGAAGTGTCAAAAAATGTATCATTATGTAGTTTTAAAGAACAAAAATCAAAAGATCCTAACCAGAGCGTGTGAAACATACACAGTTTTCACAGATGATAAATTGATCTCCTGTACACATTCTTCTCTTTTCAGTTACAGATCTTTTGATGAAAAGAATTTGTTTATTCCAAGTTTGCCAACATAATTTCTATTTTGACAGTTCAAGGAATGTATCAGCTTTCCTCTAATGGCCTTTGAAGTCTCAAGATGTAGAAATTTCGTATGCTAGACAATGCTTAAATAGTATTTATGGAACTGGAACATGCAACTTGCATTAACTAAATATTAGGAAGAAAAAAGTGTCATCAGAAAGAAATTAACATATACTCCAAAAGGGCTGACATCTCCTTCTGGTTATTCAATTATTGTTAAAAATAATAGATAGCAATAATTACAACTACTATTTTTCACTGAGTGCTGACTACATGCTAGGCACTCTCTAGATTCCAAACGTAGTAGGAAGTAAAACAGATATGTTTTGCTCTTGGATAAGTAGACGTTAAACAGATAATCACAGGGGCATGTATATAACTATAAGGTTAGTAGGAAGATAAAGTTTTTTTAAAAGAATAATAGGAGCAACCTGCTCTGGGTTGATAATCAGGGAACATCTCTTTGAGAAAGTGACATTTAAGTTGGTACCTGAAGAATGAGAAAGAAGCAGTTAGGTGAATAATGGTAGGAAAAGAATTATAGGTAGAGGCTACAGAATATGTAAACATCTTGACATTGAAAAGAGCTTGGCCTTTCCAAGGAACTGACAGAAGGCTGTCTACTGGTCATTTTCCTGTTTGGTCCTTATATTACTTCCTGCCCCTGCCCCTGGCCCTGCTGTGCTGGTATTACCACTATAGGCTGTATCAGGCTATCTTGTTATATGGTTCTCCAATGTTTGGCCAACAAAAGGAACTGTTGGGAGACTGGCAGGTAAGCAAAAGGGAGAAGCTAGGATATCCCCTCCCCACTTTTCTTTTCTGTCTCAGGAGAGCCTCTCCAACAGTGATGACATCTTCTCTGTGGTTTTAGTTTTCTGGCTTTGGGGCAAACATGATGATATAACCCCCTCCTTTATTCGAATCAGGGATAGTTGACTGGCAACAGTCTTTACAGTTTGATGGTACCTTCCTGTACACAGGAGTGTGGTTGTGGTCACAATCAACCTAGTTCCTTCCATCTAGAAGATCATAAGTTTATAAGAAACAGGGAGGCTAACAAGTTCACACATAAAACCTTCATCCTTGTATTTTCTCACTTAAAAAAAGAAAAAAAAATACAGCGACCTATTTCTGGAACAGCATGCAAAACTATCAAAGTTTTGGTCAGGGGAGCCAAGATTTTCAATGGTGACGCGCATGATCAGAAATCCACATGGAAGCAGCTGCCTGCATTTTTTTTCTTCCTGCTAATGATAATGAGTGGAAAAGTCTAACCTTAGCACAGGAAAACTGCATGAGATATAGTAAGTTGAGTGCATGATAATGTTATATGCTATAGAGTCTCTTTTCATCAGTAATCTCATAAGAGCTAAGTTTCATGGTGGATTACAAAACCATGGTTTGGAGCGTACTCGGCTGTAAATATAAGCAGTGACTGAACTAAGACTGCTGATGTGTGACTGGTGGCAAGGGGCTGCTAGATCCTACTGGTTTCTGCATTTAAGGGAGAAGTGAACAGAATTTAAAAAATTTGTTCTTGTTGTTGTTTACATAAAAATTCCAGATGTGTTGCGCTGACCCCCAGCCAGTGTTAGTTGTCCAGGATCTATCTTTGTTGAATATAAGGTGGGGCAAAAGTAGGATTACAGTTGTTTTATGGAAATAATGCACTAATTAATAAATAATTACCAGAATAAACTCTGTTTTGTGTAGTCACAACTGTAAACCTACTTTTTTTAATCATGTTCCTTCTTGTATGTATCAAAACTCATACCAGACAATGACTTCTGGGTTGCAAAAGAGGATTTATTTTCCGCACCTGTATGTAGTCTTTGCCCACAAATTAAGCAAAAACAATGTAAACCTACTTTGGCCCCATGCTGTATTATGATCAATTCATTCTTTATCACAGAAAGCACATATGAGGGTGTTCCGTGCTAACTCCAAACAACTGCAGTGGTTCTCTAGAGTACTGTGCAAAAATTCTTCTTGGAGTGAGTCAGCAGAAAAGAATGCTTTGTCATCTGTTATGACTTTGAAATATGATGAATGCATAGGGAAATTTCTACCTGCTATCCCTGCCTTAGCAACACACTGCTGGTACTGAAAAATGCCTTAATGCTTTGAGTTTCCTCCTTCTACTGGACTTCCTAGGCCAGTTCCTCAAACTCTTACACAACAAGTCATTATCATACAGCATACTGGATGTGCTATTAGGGAAAAAGGCATTAATTTCTTCTTTGTTCTTCAAACATAAAGCTATGAAGAAGAAAAGAGGGAAGTTTGGCAATGTTTGCTGATGGAGCAGGATGAGTGACCTGATGCCACACACGCTAGACCTTGAAGAGCATCAATTCAGAGGAACTCAGAGAAGCAGGAAGAGGAGCAGGTATGCACTTTCTCCTTTGCCTGCTGCTCTTGTGGACAGTGCAACATCACCTATCAGGACAGCTGTCCAAACTCTGTACACTAATAAGCTATATACTTCAGGAAGCACCAGCATCAACTCTGGTGTGATGAGAGCATCGGTCCAAGCCTTGATGGACTTCCCTTCCCTGCCATCTCAGCATTCATGGTTAAGACAGTACCAGATCATCCCTCACTTGAACAGGAGCTCAGGTATAAATCTTCCAGTTTCAGGTGTCTGATGTGTGGAACCTTGGCCTCTAGACCTCTTCCTCCACCTAAGTATTCTCTTGGGATATTTGCCAAATGGTCCTGCCCTGCAGGAAGCCAACTCTCACTCTTGGAGGCCTGCCAGGGTGAAGTCTCAGATAAATTAATCTTTACTTTTCACTGCTGCATAAGCCTGAAAGCCCTCTGAGAACCAGCTAGAATTGAGAACATCTTGTCAGAATATGTTTGGCTGGGTTTTTGCCAACATGTCATGTGGCTTGGCCTATAGTACTTATATTGTCTTCCTACCTACTGAAAGAAATTGGTCAAATCAAAGGCCTTCATTTCATGAAAATTACTCAAGAGTAATTTTCTGCACTTCTCCCTTCTTAATTCTTGATAGTTCCATTATAAGCAAATATGATTTTTCTGATGGCTTGATCTCTCAGTTCCTTTGAATTTTTTCACCAGTGATTTTCATTCTTCTCCTAACTTAGCCACTTATTGCCACATTCATATTGTACATCTTGTTATTTATCACCAATAATTGCTAATCCTTCATTATCTAAATTTCACACCACCACCTCTTGTCTTTCCTGTTTACTCCCTCTAAAATTCACCTCTCACAATCCTTTGACCTCAGAAGGACTTATAGTTCATTGATCCTAGGACCTTTTCCCTGTCCCTCAACTGTCTTTCTCTTCTCTTGTTTCCCATTTTAAAAACTGTGACAACCACAGGAGAACTTTACAAGCATTTAAGGAAGAGCTAACCCCTATCCTTCCAGAGACTATTCCAAAAAATCCAAGAAGATGGAAGACTCCCAAACTCGTTTTATTAAGCCAGCATCATTCTAATCCCAAAACCAGATAAAGACAAAACAAAGAAAGAAAACTACAGGTCAATATCACTGATGAACATAGACACTAAAATCCTCAACAAAATCTTGGCAAACTGCATCCAGCAATGCATTAAAAAGATCATACACCATGATCAAGTAGGATTCATCCCAGGAATGCAAGAATGGTACAATATTTGCAAATCAGTAAATGTAATAAATCACATAAGCAAAGGGAAAGGCAAAAATTACAGGATCATATCAATAGATGTGGAAAAAGCATTTGATAAGGTACAGCACCCATTTATGATGAAAACACTCAGCAAAGTGGGAATAGAAGGAACATCCCTCAACATAATAAAGGCCATATACCAGAGACCTCCAGCCAACATCATATTCAATGGACAAAAACCAAAAGCTTTCCCACTAAGATCAGGAACAAGACAAAGATGCCCACTTTCACCACTCCTATTCAACATAGTAATGGGAGTCCTAGCCATAGCAATCAGACAAGTAAAAGAAATAAAAGGCATCCAAATTGAAAAGGAGGAAGCAAAACTGTCATTGTTTGCAGATGACATGATAGTGTACATAGAATATCCTATAGACTCCACCAAAAAACTACTCAACCTAATAAATGAATTTAGCAAAACAGTGGGATACAAAAATCAATAATTAGAAATCAAAGACATTTTTATACACCAACAATGAAATATCACAATCAGAAATCAGGAAAAAATCCCATTTGATACAGCAACAAGAAAAATAAAATACCTGGGAATAAACCTAACCAAGGGAGTAAAAGACCTGTGCTGAGGAAACTATACAATACTAAAGAAAGAAATTAAAAAAGACAAACAAATGGAATTATACACCATGTTTATGGATTGGAAGAATTAACATCATCAAAATGTCCATACTACCCAAAGCAATTTATAGATTTGATGCAATCCCTATTAAAATACCAGTGATGTATTTCACAGATATAGAACAAACATTTCAAAAATTTATATGGAACCATAAATGACCCCAAATAGCTGCAGCAATTTTGAGAAAGAAGAACAAAGTAGGAGGGATCACAATACCTGATATCAAACTGCATTACAAGGCCACTGTAATCAAAACAGCCTGGTACTGGCATAAGAACAGACACATAGACCAATGGAACAGAATAGAAAGCCCAGAAATAAACCCAAGTCTCTCTGGTCAATTAATATTTGACAAAGGAAAGGGGGCAGAAACATAAAAATAACGTCTTCAACAAATGGTGTTGGGAGATTTGGACAGCTACATGCAAAAAAAGAGAAACTTGATCACCAACTTACACCATACACAAAAATAAATTCAAGGTGGACAGAAAACTTAAATATAAGTTGTGACACCATAAAAGTCCTAGAGGAAAACATAGGCAGGGAAATCTCAGATACTCCACACAGCAACATCTTCGCTGATATGCCCCCTAGAGCAAGGGATATAAAGGAAAGAATAAACAAATGGGATCTCATCAAAATAAAAAACTTCTGCATGGCTAAAGAAACCAGCATCAAAATGAAAAGAGAACCAACTCTATGGAAAAATGTATTTGCCAATGATACCTTGGACAAGGGTTTGATCTCTAAAATATATGAAGAACTCATACAACTCCACTCCAGGAAGACAAACAGCCCAATTAAAAATGGGCAAAAGACCTGAACAGACACATCTCCAAGAAAGACATACAGAGGGCCCAGAGACATATGAAAAGATGCTCAGCATCACTAACCGTCAGAGAAATGTAAATTAAAACCACAATGAGATACCACTTCACACCAATGAGAATGGCCATCATAAACAAATCAACAAACACTAAGTGTTGGAGAGGATGTGGAGGAAAGGGAACCCTAGCGTACTGTTGGTGGGAATGCAGACTGGTGCAGCCACTATAGAAAACAGTATGGAATTTCCTCAGAAAACTAAAAATGGAACTGCCTTTTGACCTAGCATTTCCATTGCTGGGATTATATCCTAAGAACCCTGAAACACCAATCCAAAAGACCCTATGCAGCCCAATGTTCATAGCAGCACAATTTATACTAGCCAAGTGCTGGAAGTACACAGCAGTAAATGAGCAGATCAAAAATTGATGGTACAAGGTGTTTAGGACTTCCAGCCAAGATGGAGGCATAGGTACACACACTGCGCCTCCACACACAACCAAAAGAAGGACAACAACCATTTAAAAAAAAAAAAACAAGAACTGACAGAAAATCAAACTGTATGGAAGTCCAACAACCAAGGAGTTAAAGGAGACACACTCATCTAGACTGGTAGGAGGGACAGAGACAGGTGCTCAGAGAGGACTCACAGCAAGGCTGTGGCTGGAGGACCAGGGTGGGTAAGGCAGTGGCTGTGGACCCAGTGCTGGATTGTGGAGTGGGGCATGCAAGGCTGAAGCTGGCCAGCAAGGCTACTGCGGCACTGGGTAGAGCAGGTGGTCTCACATTCACATGCAGACAAACTGGGAGGAGCAACTGGGGAGTGAGACAACCACGTAACCCAGAGCTTCAGCACAGGGAAATAAAGCCTAAACCACCAATTGAAAACACCTGTGGGGGTTGAGGCAGCAGCGGGAGAAACTCCCAGCCTCATAGGAGAGTTCATTGGAGAGACCCACAGGGTCCTAGAACATACGCAAACCAACCCACCCAGGAATCAGCACCAGGAGGGCCCAATTTGCTTGTAGGAAGCAGGAGAAGTAACTGAAAGCTGGCAGAGAGCACAGCAAGTGCCACTTTCCCCTCTCATACCCCTTCCCCACATACAGCATCACAACCCAGCAATGTGGGTTGCCCCGCCCTGGTGAACACCTAAGGCTCCACCCCTCACTATAACAGGTGAGTCAAGACAAAAAAAAAAAAAAAAGGCCCAAATGAAAGAACAAATCAGAGCTCCAGAAAAAAATACAACTAAGTGTCAAAGAGATAGCCAACCTATCAGATGCACAGTTCAAAGCACTAGTGATCAGGATGCTCACCGAATTGGTTGAATTTGGGCACAAATTAGATGAAAAAATTAAGGCTATGCTAAGTGAAATAAAGGAAAATGTACAGGGAACCAACAGTCACAGGAAAGAAACTGGTACTCAAATCAGTGGTGTGGACCAGAAGGAAGAAAGAAACATCCAACCAGAAAAGAATGAAGACACAAGAACTAAAAAAAAAAAGAGGAGAGGCTTCAGAACCTCCAGGACATCTAAGCATTCCAGTATCTGAATTATAGGGGTACCAGAAGGAGAAGAGGAAGAGCAACAGTGGAAAACTTATTTGAACAAATAATAAAGGAGAACTTCCCCAATCTGGCAAAGGACATAGACTTCCAGGAAGTCCAGGAAGCTCACAGAGTCCCAAAGAAGGTGGACCCAAGGAGGAACACACCAAGGCACATCATAATTACATTACCCAAGATTAAAAATAAGGACAGAATCATAAAAGCAGCAAGAGAAAAGGAGACAATTACCTACAAAGGAGTTCCCATCAGACTGTCAGCTGCTTTCTCAAAAGAGACCTTACAAGCAAGAAGGGACTGGAAAGAAGTATTCCAAGTCGTGAAAGGCAAGGACTTACATCCAGTATTGCTCTATCCAGCAAAGCTTTCACTTAGAATGGAAGGTCAGATAAAGTGCTTTTCAGATAAGGTCAAGGTAAAGGAGTTCATCATCACCAAGCCCTTATTATAAGAAATGTTAAAGGGATTTATCTAAGAAAGAGAAGATAAAAAATATGAATAGCAAAATGATAGCAAACTCACAATTATTAACAACCCAGCCAAAACAAAAGCAAACTAAGCAAACACCTAGAACAGGAGCAGAGCCACAGAAATGGAGATCACATGGAGGATTATCAACAGGGGAATTGGAGGGGGAGAGAGGGGAAAAAGGTACAGAGAATAAGTAGCATAGATAGTAGGTAGAAAGTAGACAGGGGGTAGGTAAGAATAGTATAGGAAATGTAGAAGCCAAGGAACTTATAGGTACGACCCACAGACATGCACTAAAGGTGGGGGGAATGTGGGTTGGAGGTGGTGTGCAGGGCAGAGAGGAGTGAAGGGGCAAAACGGAACAACTGTAATGCATAATCAATAAAATATATTTTAAGAAAGAAAAAATAAAAACTATGGTATATTTACACAATGGAATACTATGCAGTAGAAAGAAAGAAGGAGCTCCTACCCTTTGCAACAGCATGGATGGAACTGGAGAGCATTATGCTAAGTGAAATAAGCCAGGCAGTGAAAGGCAAATACCATATAATCTCACCTTTAAGTGGAACCTAATCAACAAAATAAACTGGCAAGCAAAATATAACCGGAGACATTGAAATTAAGAACAAACTGACAGTAATCAGAGGGCAGATGGGAGGGGGAAATGGGGGAGAAAGGAGGAAGGGTTTTCAGGAACAACTGTAAAGGACATATGGATAAAACCAAGTGGGAGTGGGAGCAGGGAAGGGAGGTGGGGATGGTTGGGGGGAGAAGTGAGGGGAAAATGCAGACAACTGTACTTGAACAATAAAAAAAAAAATACTGTGACAACCACTATCATCTTTTCTGTGCATTTACCCTGAAGTCCTCTGCCCCTGTCTTGTATTAGTTTAGAAAAACACAACCCAGATTAATTCTAACTCTCCACCTACTTTGTTAGAACAGTATGTGGCTGAAAGAAAGCACACTACCCTGTGATGAGCCCCATTTAAAATGTATAGCTACAAACATACATGGGCCTAATTCTGCCTGGCAATCTCGCTGTATTTCCCTGGTCTATTCACCATTCAACTTTCCTACACAACTATTTTCCATCGTCTCCTCTCTCTTCAAATCTTTAAGAAACCTGCTCCTTCCTCCATCCTTGCCTTTAGACAATGACCTTTCTTAAGAAATTGAAGCACTCAGAAGAGTACTTATTCAGATCCTGCTACACATTTTCCCCGTGGCAGCATCTGCACCCATATACATTGCCCTTCTGCCTCTTACTAGAGATGAACTGTCACTCACCTATCTAATTGGCACCTCTGGTCCCTTTCACACAAATGCAAAGACATCACTGCAGTAAATTTCTTCCAGTAAATTTCCTCTCCTCTTCCTGCAGCATTATATTTTTCTTCCTCACTGGATTATTCCTACAAACCACTAAACATTATATTATTTCTTCCATTAAAAGCAAACATTCTCTTGCTCCCAGTCCCTCCTAGAGCTACTGTCCCATTTCTGTTACTTTTAGCAGCAAAATCCCTCAAAATATTTGTCTATACTTTTCCACTTCTATCTTGAATAACTCACTGAAGTCAGGCTTTTGACCTCATGATTCCATTGAACTGCTTTGATGAGCTTCACCAATGACTTTTACATCATTAAATTCAGCAGTTCATTCTCAGCAGCATTTGACACAGTTATTCTCATTCTCCCTGATGTACATTCTTCATTTAACTTTCAGGACATCACATACTCTTGGTTTTCTTCATACTTCACTGGGTACTTCATATTATCCTTCACTGATTCTGGGTTTTTTTTTTCCTCAGACTTCTTTTTTTGTTTGTTTTAATCATTTATTTTTTGTTGCATTTTTTACCATTCCATTTATCCCCCTAATACCCTGTTCCACCTCCACCCACCAATCTCCCCACTGCAGTCACCACACTGTTGTCCTTGACCATGAGTTGTTTTTCTTTTTTGATTGATCCCTCCACCCCCATCTGCCCCCCTCACCCAGAGCTGTCAGCCTGCTCTCTATCTATGAGTCCATCTGTATTTTGCTTCTTAGTTCAGTTTGTTCATTAGTTTCCACATATGAGTGAAATCATGTGGTATTTTTCTTTCTCTCACTGGCTTATTTTAGATGAGACTGGGCACGTTCAGGGTGGTATGGCATTAGATGCACTGGCTTATTTCACTTAGCATAATGTTCTCCAGGTCCATCCATGCTACCAAAAAAGGTAAATATTTTTTTCTTTTTTATTATGGCCAAGTAGTATTCCATTGTGTAAATGTACCATAAGAACCCAAAACACTAATTCAAAAGAATATAAGCACCCCTCTGTGCACTGCAGCATCATTTACAATCACTAATATTTGGAAGCAGCCCAAGTATCCATTAGTTGAGGATTGGATAAAATCTCAGACTTCTTAACATTGGAAGCTCCAGGGCTCACTCTTTGGACCTCTTCACTTTTTTTATCTAAGTTCATTGCCTTTGTGATCTCGTCTAGTCTCTGCAAGCTTTGTTAGGGTGCTCTAGATTCATCTATACTCTAAGACTAGTTTAGTCTTTTTTAAAAAGAATTATTATTTTTTTAAGATTTTATTTGTTTACTTTTAGAGAGGGGGGAAGGGAGGGAGAAAGAGAGGAACAGAAACATCAATGTGTGGTTGCCTCTCATGCACCCACAACCCAGGCATGTGTCCTCACTGGGAATCAAACTAGTCAGGGCAGACTAGTTTAGTCTTTAGGGAGTGGATATTCTAGAGTCTTAACTGATTCTGCAGGTATCCACTGTGCCTCTCTACTCAGGTTAACTGGAACTTAAACATCTGTCTCCCAGCCAAATGTAAGCTCTTGTACTTGGTTTATTCTCTAGTAATTAGGGTTGCCAGAGAAAATACAGTTGGGATATATTGATGTTTATCTGAAATTCAAATGTAACTGGGTGCCCTATGTTTTTATTTGTTAAATCTGGAAGCCCTACCAGTGTCTGTTTTTTATTGCCCATCCTCATGGAATCGCACCCTACATATGTGTAGGAGGTGTTCATGTTCCACATTTTCTCTAAAACCCAGCCCTTAGTCTGATCAAAAGACTTTTCCCCAAATTTGTGAATTTATTTATATGAAAAGTCCCACAAAAACATAAAAACTAAATCATGTTATGTCACTTTTAACAAACCCCCTTTTCTAAAAAGTGTAAGTTACTCACATGAAACTGAAAGTTATCTCAGGAAATTTCCAAACCTCTAACGTAAGTTTTAAATACACTTTTAAGTCACTTCTGGCTTAACCTCCATGTATACATTGGCCTTTTGTACTGTTCACTACATTAAACAATTTTTATTTATGCCATGAATATAAATATTTCCTGGTGTCCTTGGGTGTAGGATTCTAGAGCTCATTCTTTTTTTCCCACTGCTTTCCTTCTATGTATATGTGTTTTCACCTGGATGCAGTGGGGGCTTGGTCTTTTTCTGTGCATTCTTTCCCTGTTTTTAAAATGTGCATCCCAGGGCCATTAAATGGTAGGGCATTGTCCTGCTGGCTTCTAGCCGTGTATCTTCATAAGGGTGCATGTTGCTGGGTGTCTCTTTCCAGCCTTTGCGCTGGCACTCAGTTGGCCCTTCCAATCAGGAAACTCAGGTTCCTTCGGTCCTGAGAAATGTTTTTGTGCTATATGTTGGAGTAAGACATTTTTAAGTATTAATTGAATGCCAAAGAGAAACATTAACTAAGGACAAGTTAGAGAACTGATTGTTTATAGATAAAAACAATGGTGACTATAAATGGGTAGAATCAACAAGATAAAATAATAATCAATTTCCTGAAGTGATCCAAACATCAAATGCTTTGACTAATTTGTGAAAAGAACCTGTCTGTGAAATTATATACTGGACCATTAAGGGGCTAACCAGCTCTCTCCTGGGCTACTTTTCCCATGCAGAGAATGTCAGCTAGAGCAATACCCCTGGCCTCTCATCTCACTGCTTATGGTATTTATTCTTCCCTTAGGAGGAAGCTTCATTATATGATTGGTGGGTTTTATTTGTAGGAACTAAACATGCTCCATACATTCTGGTATCTCTCTTTATCCAGCTTGACTGCAAGAGACATGCGTTAATTATCTCTGCCTTGTTTTTAGGGGCTTATACCTGTGGGGAGGCCTATAGTTATTTATCCTGCTTGTGATTAGGTGTGTACATTGTCTAATTAAGGGGAATGTATTAGGAAGTCCATTGAAATCACACACCCTGTTTTCAAATAATTTTTTAATAATTCAGGATATATAGGAAAGAAAGAAAGAAAGAAAGAAAGAAAGAAAGAAAGAAAGAAAGAAAGAAAGAAAGAAAGAAAGAAGGAAAGAAAGGAAGGGAGGGAGGGAGGGAGGGAGGAAGGAAGGAAGAAAAGAAAAGAAAAGAAAAGAAAAGAAAAGAAAAGAAAAGAAAAGAAAAGAAAAGAAAAGAAAAGAAAAGAAAAGAAGAAGAAAGAGGAGAATTAGTTCCCCAATATCGTGGGTGGTTTAAGGGATTCAAGAACAGTTTTGATATTACTTGGTTTTCCCTTTCTTACTGACTTTCAAACCCAACACCCATATCATTTGTAACATTACCATATATTGTTCCCAACAACAATTGAGAATAGGATACCTCATGTTTGACAGAATGTTCTCCACAGCCTTATTGAGTGGGTCCTGTCAAAACTAACAGTAATCTTTCTCATTAATAACATAGGGAACATCTGAAGTTGTTCTCAGTATGATGAATTCCCATAGGATTCAGTTTAATAAAGACATTTGCCCAATGCACTTTTGTGGCAGTGACATAGTTTTGAAACAATAGCTGAGAAGTTGCTATTAATCTAAACAGGATTCAGATTTACCAGCCTTTTAAAATCTCATGTTAAAAGGGTTCAAGACCCCATTAAGTTTGCAGTTTGACAAAATTTCCCCTATAACAGATAGATAATCCCAGTCCCTGCAAATATGCTATCTAACCAGATCATAAAATGGAAAATACAATATCAGATTTTTTTCTGTTACTTAACAGATTCCTTTTACTCATCCATTTTATGAATTCATTTATTCATTGAACAGATATTGTGTGTGCATTAGGTGTCAAGCACTATGCTAGATACTAGAAAACAAAAAATGTCATTGAGGGGGAGATTAATGCAGAAAAATTATGCTAATATAGTAGAATATAAATTGCATAAAGATAGGTCCAGATTATTTTGGGGACTCAGAGGAGGAGTTGATTTTCTGTGGCTAGAGTTGCCTGGAAAGATATCCAGAAAAGACAGATTGCTATATCCTCTTGAGTTTAGCAATCTCACAATTGTTCATATCAATTAGATTTTAACCAAAGAGCAACTATATTACAGGTGTGCTAATGAAGATTTGTGGAGACTTTGATAACATTAACATTACTTGTATTAAATATAATAAATGTAATAAAAAAGGAGTTATTCTAAAAAGAGAGGAGAATAGGACTAAGACTAATCTGTTATATTGCATTTAGTATAGTGTTTGGTCCCCACAAATGTGACTTCAGAAAGAACACGAAAAAGAATAGAAATTACTTTTTGGTAATGCTAAAAAAACTGATCTGGAAACAATTTCTCTTAGAACTCTATCTAATTTACATATTTGAATAGTAGAATTAGTTTGTGAGACATTCTATTTGAAAATAGTGGTCAGCTAATTAATTTCTTTATATAACATTTATTGAACCCTTACTATGGGGAGGCTCTGCCCAACCCCCCCCCCCACTACCACCCCCATCCACCACGGATGAGAATAAGTCTACCAAGATATGATCTGCTTGGGAAGGAAAGGTAGCCGATCTCTCAAAGGAGAAGGGCCAGGAGCCTCTTCCTCAATGGGCTTTTATTGGGTTCAATTTTCAGAGGAATACAAGTAAAGCTCATCATCATTGTCAAGCAGTAAGGATCAAACAATAGATAACATTCAAAGAACTATAAGGGCTTATTCTGAGTCAGGGTCAGATAGCTAAAGGGCCAGAAAACTGGGAAACAAACTCATTTCATGCTTGGACCCTTATCAGAATATTGAGGACATTCTTAGTGAAGCAGGTTTCCCAGGATTTTATGCATTCTTTCTTAGGCATGATTGCCCTGAGAAACTTTCTGTCCCTGCCCAGGGCTGCACCACCCTCCGGCATTGTTTCAGGCTTAAATCAGGCAGGGGAAGTAAGGAAGCCAAGAGATTAGGAAACCTCTCACAGACAGAATGAGGACTCAGGCTATGTCAAAGCCAAGGGGCGAGGGTCAAAGGGTGAGGGTCCATCATCCCCTTTTTCTGTAGCCCCCCAAGTCCTTCCCTGAGGGCCCCTTCATGACCATTCCTGTCTTAGGTCATCCCTCCCTTGAGGAATCTTACCTGTCATTGGCTAACCAGTCATCTGCCCTGGACCAAGCAGGGTAAAGTAAAAGTGGGCAGTGGCAGCACCCCTGCCAGGAGGATAAGCTTTGTCTCCTTAGTGGCTTATGGTCCAAGATCTCTCACTCAGCCTTAGCCATGGCGGGGGGGGGGGGGGCGCGTTACAACTTCTGAAACCAGGCAGGTGGTTCCCAACATTACTATATACTAACTATAACAGAATGCACTAGATCTATGCAATGGTAGAAAAATAAAATTCTGACAGAGATAATGCTGATAACATAAATGGATGAATTAGGTTGGCTATGATACAGTAGAGTGATGGGCTCTATGGCAAAATGCAGAGTGCATACCTTATCCAAAGAAATTAAAATTTAAACAAAAAATGTGCAGGTCAAATAAAATACATTTGTTGAGCAAATCTTGCCTTTCAATTAGTTGGAGATCGTGGATTCAGGGGATTCAAATACTGATATGACTGTATCCCTATCCATGGAGTTCCTAAGCTATTGGAGGAGACACTCATAAATAGCTACAATCATAAATAGCTACATAGGTTTTGCCCTAGTAGAGGGTGGCTTATCAGTGTTGTGAGAGCACAGGGAACTACCCAGTCATGCTGAGCAGAGACCCTGAGATGGATATTATACAATCACTCAATCAAGAATTCTACCTCTGCCCTGGCTGGTGCTGCTCAGTGGATTGAGTGCAGGCCTGCAAACCAAGGAGTTGCCAGTTCAATAGTAGTCAGGGTGCATGCCTGGGTTGCAGGCCAGGTCCCCAGTAGGCAGCCTGCGAGAGGCAACCGCATTGATGTTTCTCTCTTTCTCTTTCCCTTCCCCTCTCTCTAAAAATAAATAAATAAAATCTTAAAACAATAAAAAAATTAAAAAAGCAATTCTACCTCTTACTATGTAACTATCCCCATCTTAAGTACACTTCAAATTTGTCCCCAATGTTTTCATTGTTACTGACCACAGGTTACTTTTTCTTTACGTATTTTATCATCATTTGCATATGCTAAATATCTACTATTTTTCTGTATTAATTTCAATTGGATAAATTTTGGGTTTTTCAGTTATACAAGTAAACATTATACTTATGGACAATTTTAGCAAAATCTTTTTCTTTTCTGTATTTGCACCTCTGTTGTATTCCTTTTTGGTCCAAATGTCTTGGCTGGATGTTGAAAACAGTAATAATTGATCAGTTTGGTTGTGGCCACCCTTTTTTTGTTCCATCTTTAATAAAAATTTTCAGGTATTTTGCATGAAATTGGCTTTAATCAAATATGTTAAAAACTAATTTGGAGGGTGTATACTCAAAATAATTGGAAGCAGGACTCAAACAGGTATTTGTACATCAGTGTTCACAGCAGCATTATTCACAACAGCAAAAAGGTGAAGACAACCCCAGTGTCCACTGATGGAAGAATAGATAAATAAAATGTGGTACATACCTCAATGAAATAATATCCAACCTTAAAAAAAGTAAAATTCTGGCACAAAGTGTAAGGATGATCTTGAAAACATAATGCTAAGTGAAATAAGCCAGATTTAAAAAGATAAATAGTGTGTGATTTCACTTATAGGAAATACCTAGAGTACTCAAATTCATAAAAAACAAGATGTAGAATAGCGATGACCAAGGGCGAGGAGGAGGGCAGGATAAGCAGTCATTATTTAATGGGTACAGAGTTTCAGTTTGGGAAGGCTAACACCTTCGGGATGGTGGTGGTAATGATTGCGCAAAACAATGTACTTAATGCCATCGCACTGCACACGTGGTAAATTATGGTATGTGTATCTCACCACGATAAAAAACAGTTTGGAAGTATTTATAGCATTCCTAATGATAGGGGACTTAAGAGTTGGAAAATTTCAGTTTAAGGTCAATAGTTATAAGCTTAGCAAGTAATGTATATGTTAAAGCTTTTGTTTCAGAAACTGCAGATAAGGCCCATCCTGGCTCCTGGGAAACAGCCAACCTCCTGGGGCACTGCTACAGATTACCGCCTGAGGACAAGTGGAGGCATCGGGGCCTTGGTGTTCCAGGAAGGGGCAAATGATCACCTGCCCTCATCACCCAGGACAGGAATGCTGCAGTTTCTTCTACCTGACCCTCACTGAACTTCAAAACCCCTCACCGCACCTCGTTTATTCCCTGCTATAAAAACCTTGGCCTGGAAAGAAAAGAGAAGATGGTTTGTTAGGGTAGGAACCTGCCATCTTCTCAGATTGCTGGCCATCTGAATAAAGCACCCATAAAGATTCAATTGCTGTCATTGCTTATTGGGTTTGGTAGTGAGGGCAGCCCGAATGCAGGTGTCTTTTCTGGTTTCACTATATTTTAACTAAACTAATGTGTGTACTAAAGTGGCATCTGTTCCTTAAAAGTTAAAAAAAAATTCACCTGAGAAATATTCTGAAGCTGATTGTCATTTATTTTGGGGGGGAGCGGCATCTGAAATAATTGTCAATTTTTTCTGATATTATTTATTGGTCTATTTTCTATCTCTTTTTAAGAGAAAATTGTATTAAGAGTAACTTGTATTTTTTAAGAAACTAATCCATTTTATTTAAGTTTTGTAACCAGCCAAAGCTAGTACAATTCCCTTGTAACTCTTTGAATTGCTTTGCTACATCTTACTTCCTCATGATGTCCTAGTATTTTGTGTATTCATGAATTCTTCATGTCCTTAGTAAAGAAAATAGGCTTGGTATATTAGTTTTATTTACACACACACTTATGGTGGTTTTCAGTTCTAAGGTTTCCATTTTAGTTTTCCTTATATGTTCTATTTTATTCTTAGATTTTCTTTTTATCTGTTTCAGGTACATTAACAATTTATTTTCTGATGGCTGTTTTAAAATCCTGTCAAATAATTCCAAAGTCTGTGTCATCTCCTTTTTGGCATTTATTGTCTTTTCTAATTCAAGTTGAGATTTTTCTGGTTCTTTCACTGCCCAGTGATTTCAGCTGTATCCTGGATTTGGAGTATTATATTGTGACATTCTGTTTCCTCTTTAATCTTCTCTTTGCAGGTAGCCATCTTGTTTAGGTTACCATTTGTTAACTGTAAACAATACAATACATTAAACTTTTTGAAATCCTGTTTTGACATTACTTCACTTTGTTATACCAAGAGCATCTCTGAGAAGCCCTGCACACTTTGGCTAACATTACTGTCCTCTTCATAATTAGGAAAGCAAGAACTGCCATTTGTTTCTTACTTCTCTTATTTAACTTTTAACAATTCTTCTTTCAAGATCTACAACTACTTTATTATTTATCTTCTCCCACTGAGGGCTGCCCCAGGCCATTTTTATCTGTCCCACCTAGTCCAGCAAAGTCCTGTGCAGATAATTAGGATTAGGTATTTAGCTTTTTAATACTCCAGCAAACCTTTCTGAGATATGAAATCTTGCAGGGCCTTTAGGTTGTCCCATCCTAAGCCCTCACTCCATAAACAGCAAGGGATTCTCACTCCCTCTTCCAGTCACTTCTTCCCCGCAACCCCCCTGTCCTTCCTCTTCTAGGGCCTGAACTGCTTTCCAGGGAGATGTTCATACTCACACTCAGTTCAGCAACAGCTGCTGCAAATTAGCTTACTCGGATTGCTCCTCCTAGAAGAGTGAGGTAATGGCTTCTAAATATTGGACAGAACTTCTGCTTTTGAGCATTGTGAGATTATCCAACTGGCAAAACAAGCAGTAAAATCAAAGTTAAATAACTTTCTCCCCTATACTTAGGCTTTAGACTCTGGAGAAGAAAGGTCAGTGGGGCCATGGGAAAAGAGGGAGGGAGAGAGAAAATTAGGACTTCTGAATACATGAGGAAAAAGTCCAGCCATTGTTAGTATAACAAGAACGGTTTGTGCAACGTCGATGTAACCTGTCAGCCAAGGAGAGTGGACTGGAATGTTCATGTGTAAACAATGATAAGTTCATTGTATTAGTCAGTGAGGACAGTACACAGTGTTGAGTGAGTATGTGTACTGTGTGGTTGTCACATTAAAAATTACTAAGTGAATAAAACAATGAATCTGCATCAAATTTTGCATTAAGCTTGAATATTCCTTCATGGAAACTATTAGGATGATTCAGAAGGCCACAACTATGGGCAACTGGTGACTGGCAGCTTCATAAAGACAACACCCCCACTCGTGTATCACATCTTGTGCAGTTTTTTGGCAAAACATATTTCCCAGGTGACTCAGCCCTTCTACAACCCAGATTTGGAACCTTGTGACTTCTGGCTTTTCCCAAAACTAAAATCACCTGTGACAAGGAAGAGATTTCAAACCATCAGTGAGATTCAGGAAAATATGATGGGGCAGCTGATGACGATTGGGAGAACTGTGTGCAGTCCCAAGGTGGCTACTTTGAAGGGGACTGAGGTGTCACTGTCCTATGTACAATGTTTCTTGTATCTTGTATCTTCTTCAATAAATGTCTCTATTTTTCATATTACATGGATGGATACCTTCTGGGCAGACCTGGTATATGTAGTGAGAGCCTAAAGATCTCAGAGAAACTCCACACCTCAAAAAGATTGGGGGAAGTATTAAAAAGTTAGTTTATTACCTATATTCTAGTTACAACTGAGAACACAGCTGGAGTAGGTGGGATGTGAAAATGGTCTGGGACAGCTATTTGTAGGAAAAGAAAAATAATAAATAGGGCAAGACAAAATGGTGGTGTAAGTAAATGTATTTTCATTCTCTCCAAACCACATCAAAGTTGTAAGTAAACTTCAGAACAAAAATTATGCAGAACTACCTGAAATCTAGCTGAATAGGAGTCCTACAACCAAGGATATAAAGAAGTCACATTGAGACTGGTAGGAGGGACAGAGATGGGAAACAGGCTGGTTCCACATCCACGTGTGACAAATAAAAAGCAGGAGGGATATCTTAGCTGTAGAGGTCCCCCCTGAAGAGTAAGGGGTCCCAGCCCCACACCGGGCCAACCAGCCCAGAGTTCCAGTACCAGGAGAAAAGTCCCCATAACTTCTGGCTGTAAAATCCCACCAGAATTGTGGCTGAGTGAGATAGAGGGCTCCTGGAGTCCCAGGTATTCTTCTTAAAGGGCCCATACATGGACTTACTCAGACTAACTTGATCTAAGCTCCATCATTGGGACAGCAGCAGAAAAAGCACCAGGGATTTACAGGGAGGAACTGAGCTGTCTGGCATCAGGGTGAGAGCTAGAGGGGCAGCTTTCTGCCACACGAAAGTGCTGTCAGAGGCCATTGTTCCTATTTTGAGCCCTCTCCCCATGAAGCCAGCAGGTGGTGGGGCATATTGGAGTCTCCATCAATCTGGCTAACACCATTCTCCCACCCTGGGATTCCTTGAGATCCCGCCCCACCCAACTTGAAGGCCCACCCAAGCTATTTCCAGTGGTTTTTCCACAGAAATGGCCTGTTTTGACTTATGCTTCAGACTTCCCTAAACTCTCAAACAGCGTCTGGCTTCAGTGTGCTCTATACCTCTCACTAAGTGGTCCCAGACCTGGCACTAACAGCAGCCAGCCTTGGTTTCCAGTTTAGCTTCTTTGGGGCACCTCCAAGGCTAGCACAAGTAGCAGCCATATGTGGATCTTTTTGTAGCTCATGCTGGGTGGTCCTGGGCAGAACACAGTCAGCGGCTGACATTGGCCTGCATCTCCCAGGAGGCCCTAGAGCCAGTGGGCAGCTTCAGACCATGTAAAAGTACCACCCAACCACCTCAACAAGCAATACGCTCAAGGGGCAGACTCAGTGGGTACCAGAACTCTGCTGAACTAAATTTTGCTCTGTGGGGTGGTCCCCTGCATAGCTGATCCTCCATGGTGGTTGCAACCAGTCCTTGCAGCAGATTGGCCTGGGGGAAAGTCCCTTGCATTGGCATGCCAGCAGCAATCAAGGTTCAATAACAACAGGAGGATATATAAAGTTCATATGACAGGGCGGGAAGCACCTGGAGTGCCCAGCTTGGGTGATGGAGGAGACTCTTCCACTGACCCTACAGAACACCTGCTACATAAGGCACTCTACCAAGCTCAGGAGATATAGCAGCTCTACCTAAAACACAGAAACAAGTACAAAGAGGCTGCCAAAATGAGGAGACAAAGAAATATGTTTCAAATGAAAGAACAGAGCAAAACTCCAGAAAAAGAACTAAACAATGTGGTGATTGCATGAGGGGAGGTGGAAGAGGGTAAAAGAGGAATAAATGGCGATAGAAAAAAAAGAACTAAACAAAATGGAGACAAGTAATCTACTAGATGCAGAGTTCAGAACACTGGTTATAAGGATGCTCGATAAACTTAGGGGAAGAATATATAAACTTAGTGAGAACTTCTACAAAGAGATAGGAAACATAAAAGTGGGACTAGAAAACACAAAAAAGAACCAGTCAAAATGAAGAATATGTTAAATGAAATGAAGAATTCATTATAGGGAATCAACAGTGGAGTAGATGAAGCAGAGGAACAGATCAGAGACTTCAAAGAGAAGGAAACAGAAAACATCCAATAAGAATAGCAAAAAGAAAAAAGAATAAAAAAAAATCAGGATAGTAAAAGGAGCCTCTGGAACAATTTCGGTTGTAACCACGTTTGCATTATAGCAATGTCACAGGGAAAAGAGAGAGAGAAAGGAATTGAAAACCTATATGAAAAAATAATAATGGAAAACTTCCCTAACTTGATGAGGAAAATAGACATACAAGCCCAAGAAGCACAGAGATTCCCAAACAAGATGAACCAAAAGAAGCACACACCAAGACACATCATAATTAAAATGCAAAATGTTAAACAGAGAGAATCTTTTTTCAAAGAGTTTATTTATTTATTTTTAGAGAGAGGGGGAGGGAAGGAGAGAGAAAAAACATCAATGTGTGCTTGCCTCTCATGCACCCCCTGCTAGGGACCTGGCCCATAACCCAGGCATGTGCCCTGACTTGGAATCTAACCACAACCCTTTGGTTTTCAGGCCCCACGCTTAATCCACTGAGCTATACTAGCCAGGTCAAGGACAGAGAATCTTAAAAGCAGGAAGAGAAAAGCAGTTAGTCACCTATAAAGGAGCTCCTGTAAGACTATCAGCTGATTTCTCAACAGAAACTTTTGCAGGCCAGAAGGAATTGGCTTAAAATATTCAAAGTGATGAAAAGCAAGGACCTGAAACTAAGATTACTCTATGCAGGAAAGCTATCATTTAGAAGCAAAGGACAGGTAAAGAGGAGCTTCCCAGACAAGAAAAAGCTAAAGCTCATCATGACCAAACCAGTATTACATGAAATATTAAATCATCTTGTTTATGAAGAAAGAAAGATTAAAAATATGAATGATAAAGTGACAATAAATAAATTATCAACAACTGAATCTAAAAAACAAAATAAACAAACAAGCAGAACAGAAACAGAGTTGTAGATACAGAGAACACCTTGATGGTTGCCAGATGGGGGGAGTAAGGGTATGGGTGAAAAAGGTGAGGGAATAAGAAGTACAATAGGTAGTAACAGAATAGTCATGGGGACATAAAATACAGCATAAGGAATATAGTCAATAATATTGTAATAACTATGTATGGTGTCAAATGGGTACTACATTCATTGGGATGATCATTAAGTAAGTTATATGTTGTCTAATCAGTGGGCATACACCTGAAACTAATATAATATTGTATGCCAACTGTAATTGAAAAATAAAAAATTATACTGTCAAAAGTAATAATAATAATAAAATAATAATTATAGACCTTGGGAGAAATATGAGATGTTAAAAGTAAGAGTAGTTGGGAAAATGGAGACAACTGTGCATGAACAACAATAATAAAAGAAAAATAAATAAAATTGATCTAGAAAATATTTTTTAAAAGAATAGTAAAGAAACAAATGGGCAATCTCCTTGCTTTCCTAATTTGAAAGTGAAGAGTGATATTAGCCAAAGTATGTGCTGAATATCTCAGGGAGGCTTTTGTATAAAAAAATGAAAAAATGCCAAAACAATATTTTTCATAGTATAGCATATCGCAATTGCTTACATTAACAATGTAATGCTTTTACATCAAAAAAAGATCAATATGATCGTGTTCATCATGGGAAAATTCTAGACTTAACTTATTTAAAAATCCATGCCCATGATGTAGTCTTTTCATTTAGGTGTATTTCCCTTCTTTGAGCCCTGAAGCAGAGCCTTCGAATCGAATGTGGAAACTTAACAAGAAATGGAGGCTTTTTACATGGAAAGCTTGGGCCAGAGAGGAACCCCTTCCATCCAATTGGCCTGGTAAGTAATGTGTTAAGCAAGGTGAGCCTGCTCCCCTCTGTTGTTCATGCGGGAACTTGTTTAAGCTGTGCTTCCCTCATTAGGCAAATCACTGGCCTGTGGGCAGCTTGTGCAGGAGTCAATGACACTCCTTCCTGGGACCTGGCCCACCTGTCAAACCTGTTTTCAGGTTGGCTGTGGGACAGGTGATGGGAAGGTAGTGGGAATGGAAGGAACAGGAAATACTTTTTCAACTCAGTCCCTAATGAGTTGAGGGAATGGCGTCTCTGACCTGTGGACAATGGGTCTCTGCTGGGTCTGTGCCTCAGAGTTGGCTCTGCAATTGTGTGCATGCAGTGTGCTTATTGGCAGGCTCTGTGCCTGTCTGTGGGCTCTGTCCTTGTGCCTTCGGCTTCTTGTCTCTATTTCACAGAGCATCTCAATATCTGGCCTCTCCTGGCACAGCCTCCTTTCCAGTCCCTCTTCCTCTTCTTGCATCTTGATTCTGCTTGTGGGCTTGGTTATTTGGTTAAGGAGCTCTGAGGGAAAAAAAAAAAAAATCATTTCTTTATCTCCCACTCCCTAAATTCCTCTTACTGTTTCTGTCCTCCTTATTCCAACCTGGCTTCCAGAAGACCTGATAAAATGGCTGGCCCTAAGGAGGTGCAGTGAAATTCCCCTCCCAAAGCATCTTAAGTAACAAAAAAGCTTCATGTCAAACAAAGCAATTTCTAATTGTACTTTTTTTTGGCATCAGCAGAAAGAGAGACTCATTTTGGATGAATTTGCTGGTAGAGATTCTCTGTGTGTTTAGAATTTTAGTTAAATAAATAAATCATCATTTTCTTATCTACAAAATGCAGATTGTAATAATATCTACGCAAAGTGAGATAATGCATATAAAAGTAAGTATGTGATAAATGTTTGTTGCTGTTGCTATGGTTCTATTATTTAGTTTCACCTCTGCACCAGGTACGGGGCTAGGCAATGGGGGAGGTGACCAGTACAGTGATAACAAAACAGTTCTCCAGACCTCCAGGAGCTAAGCCTAAAGAGAAGTCATTTGCATTTAGACAGCTTAGTTCACTCTCCTTCAAAACGTTCTTTCATATATTACCTCACTCAACATTCTTATTTTTGGCAGGTATGTGTAATTTTCTTAGTCTCTAAGAGACTAGGAGATTTCAAATGACTTGCTCAAGGTCCACACCCAACTTGGAACAGATGTTTTTTAAGTGAACATGGCATTAAGGTATGTATATCACAGCAAAATGCACGCAATACAAATAATCCTAGAAAATTACTGAACTTGGGGATATGAGAGAGGAGGACCAATGAAAACAAGAGCAAACTTTTCAAAAGTTTTCAATTCAAAATTTTTAACTTGTACATTTGAGTTAGGATTCAGAACATAGATCACCGTAAATATGATAGGAAGCCAGCAGAAATGTTTCTTACAACTGAGTTTTTATTCATGTTGTCACATTGGAAGAGCCATATGCCAGCTTCTCTCCTCCCTTCTCTCTCTCTCTCTCTCTCTCTCTCTCTCTCTCTCTCTCTCTCTCTCTCTCTCCCCTTCTGTCTCTCTTTAGTCATGTATTTGAATGGGGTGGAGGTTAGTAGACAGATACCCAGCATGAGTAGTTAGTCAGTAAAATAAGCCCTATGCTTCAGTATGTCTTTCATAAAGTGAACACTTAATCAATTCAAGAGCACAGCTGTCATTTTCATTATGAATCTATCAATAAATTTTAGATTCTATAAGAGGTGATCAGGTAGAATTATATTTCCCCTTTCCTGGCATAATAACAAAAAATGATGAACTCTGCAATCACTGACCCATTCCTTCTGCCTCCAAATGACACATGGGTACCAGAGGCCAGGATTTGAATTAAATCAAGTGGTTTGTTCCTCATATTTCACAGTTTTTGTTGATATTGTGTATGAAATCTATCTTTCTATTTAATGGTTAACTGGTTATTGCCATACTACTACATTTTTATGGCTCATTTAGCCAGCCCAATATTTGATCATCTCTTAAAGACCACTCTACTGGTAGGTCCCCTTGAGGATGGAGAAGTGACCATATGATGACAGAGGAGAAGGTTGGGGAGGGGGGTGACTCTCTACCAAGGGTGGGATAGAGGCATCTGGGTCTTTCTGTGTGGCATTGCAGGAGCTCTGGGAGTGCAGCTCTGAGTGCCACTGGGACAGGGAAGTGGCAGTCATGGGGGTCTTCACTACAGAACACCCCCTCCCCAGCCAAACACTCACTCCTGTAGTGTGGTTGGGCCTTCCTGGTTGTGTGGCTTCAGGCTCTAGTTCTCTTCCCCTCCCACAAATTCTGTGAATGGGCTAATATCCTTTGATATGTTTTTGTTTTATTCTTCTTTAAACCAATACTAGACCCTTACCTAGTCTCTGTAGATTACTCTACAGCAGTTAAAGAAGAGTTGGATTGGCCCTGGCCAGGTAGCTCAGTTGATTGGAGTGTTGTCCTAGTACCTTAAGGTTGTGGGTTTGAACTCTGATCAGAACACATACAGAATCAACCAATGAATATGTCAATAAGTAGAACAACAAATTGATGTTTCTCTCTCTCTCTTTACCTCTCTCTCTAATAAATAAAAATTTAAAAAAAGAATTGGATAGGTTATATACACTTACATGAAATGACCAAAACATTGTTGTGCAATAAAAGCAAAATGCAGCATCATAAATCAATAGAGCATATTTGTTCATGTGTGTATATATTTGCAAATGTATCAATAACTTTTGAGAGACTACAAACCCAAGTGTTAATAGTGGTAGCCTCTGGAGAGGGAAGAGGGACTAGGGGATGGTGGGGGAGAAATACATGTAGGCTTGTCCCTTTTACTCTCTCTATTTTTTCCTTGAATTTTTACAAGAAGAATGCTTTCAAGTATTGCTTAGGTATGCAACACAACAAACAAAACAAACAGAAAAAATAAAATCAGTGGGCCAGACATCAGGAGTCTCCAGCTCCCTATCAGCTTGATTCCTTTGAGCCAACAGTATAAGCATCATACCACGTACTAAATACAGTGGAGACGAAGATGAATAAGGGGGCCCCCTCTGCTCTCAGCAGGCCTGACAAGTAGACACACAAATGGATAAATACTACATAGCACTGTAAGTGGAAGGCTAGCAATACAAAGAGGATTTGTGGGGAGCTTCAGGAGGGCTCCTCCTAACCCACTCCAGAAAGCCCAAAGAGGCACAGCAAAGATTTCCTCAAGAAGGTGACATGACTCTCCAAGTCTTGAAGAGTAAGAGAAGAGGGAAGGAAGGATTAAGAGTGTATCTGGGGTGTTCTATGAAGTGCTTATCCTCAACGAGGCTGTTTTTACCCACCATGTGGATGGAACAGCATAAAGCAGGCCAATCAGAGGGACCAGGGAATGACTGGAGGCACAGCCAGAGCGTTCAGTTTGAGCCAGAGCAGCCATGGGGTGGCAGAGGCAGGTCCCAAGGCCAACTCAGGGACAGCCGTCTCCATCACTGGGAGGAATGCAGAAACTGAGAGGCTTCCTTGGGCAGCATTGTTACCAACTACCACCAGCATCCTTTTTAGGCAGTGTGCAGGCCCGTACTAGGAGTTTGCTGGGTTATAAACTGTTGATATATTTACAAAGATCACAGGATCACGTTGTGTAAGCTCTGATGGGTAAACCAGCCAGTCCTTGTCTTCCCACCCTACTCCTTGAACATGTGGCCTTGTCTGATCTTCTAGTTACTGTTTACCTTATTTCTTACTCCTTTTCCTCATGGTTCCTACTTAGTGCCCTCACAGTGCTTTTCAGTGATCAAAACCTCTCAAGCCCTTCCCCTAACCAGTTACTCCCAGCTTCTACTCAAACATCCAAATTTTTCTTTTGTCTCAGAAGCCAGTCTTTGGTACTACTAGTCTGACTTGTCTAGTCTTGCTCAGTCTTGGGGTCAACCTGATATACTCATCCTGCCTATGTGATGATGGAGGAGGATGGCTTGATGAGTTACTCCCTCCAGGTAAGATACTTATATTTTGACCAAGGGCAAGCAATCTGTTAGGCCAAAGAAGAATACCAATATGTGAGAAACTTAATCACAGCATGCCCTCCCCCTGCCATCCTGGTCAGAAATAATCACCTGGGCAATGCACCTGCTGTTCTGGGTCATCCTCTTATCCAGTCCAGCTATGTGCCTGTGTGCGTCTCCATCCTGGTGGGTGAGCTCGGCAGTGGCCTGCAGCAGTAGAGCTCAGTGAAAGTCGGCTTGAACTCACTCATTCAACAAATTTTGTTGAACTCCAACTGTGAGCAGGACACTACTGGCTCTGGGGACAAAAGGGGTCCCGCTCTGAAGGAGCCAGTGCACTCTGCAAAAATGTTTCTGTGTCCTGCTCTGGAAAGATTTTTATCCAATGGGATAGGAGAGATGGTCCAGGCAAATGTCTGCCCCACAAAGGCAGACATGTGTAAACAACAGTGCTTCCTACGTCTCAGCAACAGCTCAGCTGAGTGAAACATGTGGGCAGGTTTCAGGTCCCTGATATATTTAAATAGAAAGGTGTTTTTTCTTTTAGCTTTATTATTATTATTGTTATGAAGCATTTTGAATAGTAAAGATATTAGTATAGAAAATATCTTTATTGACACCACCTAGGTTCAGAGATTGCTAAATATTTTGGCATATTTACTTCACTTCTTTTTTTAAAAAATAAGGAAATAAAGACCACATTTAGAATTATAGGCCTTTTAAGCCTCTCACTAGCTCTGTCCCCTGCCCCTCCCTGGGTATCACTATTCTTCTAAAGTGGCTGTGTCTCCTTCATATATATATATATGAAGGAGGGGCATATATATATATATATTTGCTCCATTATTGTGCTCCAAAAAATATATACTGTATGGGTGATGTGTTTTAGAATTTACATGAATGCATTCATACTATGAGTATTTTTTGAAAAAAAGCCTTTTTTAGTCAACATGTTAACTTGTTTATGGTATTTATTTGTTGACAAGATCTCAATTTACTTGTCCTTTTCTTCATCAATAAACATTTGGCTTAATTATGAGTTCCTCTATGTCCCCTAGCAGTGGAGTTGCTGGCACATAGGTCATAGGCATCTCATTTAAAAGGGTTGGCGAATGCTGGTTTTTTTTTTTTTTTTACAAACAGCTTTCTGTTCTGTATAACTATTTAGGTACCTCTTATTATTATTATTTAAAAAGGCTCTACCAAAGCATCATACATTATCAGTGAAAAGCAAATTTGCATTACATATTCAAGTACTACATCACAATATTTCCCAGTCACCTTCATTCCTTTCCAAGGATAATGTCACCTCATGTAGCCTGTCTCTGTCTATCTGGAATCCATCAGTATCTCCCCAGGGCCTTGTGCATATTGGCTTGAAATTGTAGCTTGTGAAGAGTCCAAGGGAACTGTCTGGTTCTAAAGAAATCTAAGGGAATCCTGGGAAGGGATTATCTGCTGGTAACATGACTAGCCTCCCATATTAGGAAAGTGCATTAACAAAAATGTGTTTATGATTTATATTTCTTAACACAAATTTCAAAACTCAAAAATTATACACCCCAAAGCACACTTGGGGAAAGGCTATGCCACTGCCCCCAAATAGTACCATTGCCCAAAACCGTTCTTCAAAAGCACTGGATTTTTGCATTAATAGTCTATTTATCATCATTTAATATTTAAAGTAGAAATGATGAAGCACTTTTTAAGGGCCAGACATTGTTTTAAGATCTTTAAATTCATTAAATCTCTCAATCTTTACTATAGCCTTTAGGCCTTATTTGTACCCTTTTTACAGGTGAGGCTGTGGATGCCTGGCTGAGGTAGGTAATGTGCCCAAGATGGCACAACCATGACTGGGCAGAGGCAAGATTTCAAACCAAATCACAGGGCTCCGGAGTCCAAGGCACTACATGAAGAGAGATGACACAGACTTTCACCTTCAAAAAAGTTCATAAAACCACAATGGAATACTATGCAGCAGAAAGAAAGAAGGAGCTCCTACCCTTCATGACAGCATGGATGGAACTGGAGAGCATTATGCTGAATGAAATAAGCCAGGCAGTGAGAGGCAAATACCATATGATCTCACCTGTAAGTGGAACCTAATCAACAAGACAAAAGCAAGCAAAATATAACCAGAGACATTAAAATAAAGAACAAACTGACAGTAACCAGAGGGGAAGTGGGAGGGGATAAGGGAGGGAAAGAGGGAAGGGTTGTCAAGGAACAAGTATAAAGGACACATGAACAGAGCAAAAGGGGGTTAGGATTGAGGGTGGGAGGTGGAGATGGCTGAGGTTAGGGGGAGTTGTGGAGTGAAAATGGAGACAAGTGTACTTGAACAACAGTAAAAAAAAGGGAGAGAGAAAAGTACATAAAACCCATTCCTGCCAAAAGTGAACATTTTAATCTAATCAAGAGAAAACAAACTAAATTGAGAGACATCTTTAAAACAACCGATATACACTCTTCAAAAATAGCAATGTCATGAAAGACAAATACCGGGGAAACGTCCCAGATAAAAGGAGGCTAAAGAGACGTGACAACTAAGTGTCATCCGTTACACTGCACTGGGAGGGGGTGGGGGAAGGATGCTCTAAAACTGTGACTGCAACAAATGGCAAAGGCAGTGCAGATGTACTTTAAATGGTAGTATGACATCAAGGTTACATCTCCTCATTGATCATAGTCATTATGACTATAGGGAACATATTCATGTCCTTAAGAGAAACATTTCTTTCATTATTAGTAATAGTGATTACTTCTAACACACCATGAATTACTTGTAATTCTTTTATGGACATCCTATTGTTATCTTTTGGCAATTTTAAAATGAAAGTGTGATATGACAAGATCGTTTTTATTTTTTTAATGGAATTTATTGCGTGTACATCAAGTGGGTCATGGAATCAAGGAAAAAATTGGAACAACCAGGCTGGGGGAAAAAGGAACCAGCATTTGACAATGCCATTTTTAAGAATTTGGTGCATTTCTTCTGTCCAAGCACCCTGGTCCCTTAATCACGAACTGTCCTCTCTCAGGGCTGTGATTAACATTCGCCTCATTAAATGCCCCTTACACTCTTAGTTTTCAAACATGGTCTTTGTGCCTAAATTCAAACTGTTGAGTTATATTAAAAATGCATTCACTTGTTTTTAATTTAAAGCCTACATTCTTCAACTATTTAGGGGTGAAAGAAAGACGATTCCATTAGAAAATTTCAAATTAAATTGCTGCGGTAGGGGAGGGAAGGGAAGGAGGGCCTGCAGGACCTATAAATATAATCTTTTGAGGCTCAGTCTGAGGAGCACGTCTCCCTGAGCTCCTCCCCAGAGACTCAGATCAGGCTAAGGCCCCTCCATGGTAGCCCAGCAGCCTTTGGCTCTTAACAACATTTGATTATCTTGTCAGGGGCCATCATTGGTGTGTCAGCTTTGTGAACTATATGTGTCTCAAGGAAGAATACTGGGATTTATTTCCTTTGCCTTCCAGTCTCTAACTTAATGCCTGGCATACAGTAGGTGTTCCATAAATATTTAATGAATTGATCTTTTTTTTAAAGTATGTCAATTTGCATGTTTGTATGTCTCTGTACCTATAACCAAAAGCCAGGGTCTGGGGACTCCAGTGACCTCCCTGTTCACCCTTTTACTTTAGATAGATTTCTAACAAGCTCATCTAGTTTCCTGCCTACTAAGAACAAAAAATTGGAACACGAAAAAGAGGGGAATGTAGCTGCTTTAAAAAAAAAAAGAACATTCATAGGAGCCATGAGTAAAAGTCTAACAGAGACAAAGGAAAGACAGGAAAAGTCTAAGAGTCTGGAGATATTTACTGTAATTGATGTTTGTAAGGGCAATGCTGAATCACTGAAAGATGATTATATTGTATTCCATATACTCAGGTTCACCAGGCAGAGAAATATATAGTTTTTAAAAGTTAAAACAAAGTGATGCAACATTAAAATTTTTTTGGACATGTCAACCCTGTCCAAAGTTTAATAGATGGGGAACTGCTCTATGTGTTTTTAATTAATTATTGTTTTTACTGAACACTCACATGGTCCCTGCTTTTAATTTTAAAGCAGATGAATTAGAACATTTTGTATTTCTGCCTTCCAAAAAGATCCCACCAGAAATGAATTATTCCTGTGGCTGTGGGCCAAGTTCTGTCAGAAATAAAGCATGACTTTCCTCAGGCACCTTTGCAACCTCCCTGAGGAAGAGACTTGGGAGACGGGCGTTGTCCTTCCCCTCCTCCCACGCACACCCCGAGTGTAAACACCACAGCAGCCTGCGTGGCAGAGGCAGGGCAGAAAACAGGGCTTTCTACCCTTCAGTCCTCTTTCCATACCAGTAAATCCCAGCCTCCTGACTTCCTGACGGGCGACATTACGGGTACAAGCAGCCTTTGTCAGCCTCCACCTTCCCAGGAAATAAACACCCAGAGTCACTGCGGTAACAGACACAGAAGCACCAACATGTGGCCAAGGAACAGTTCATCCAAACAGCTCCTCAGAGGGCCGCAGTGGGAGGCCCTGCCTGCATTTTTCTAACGCAGCGCGCCGTGAAGGCCTTGGCCACAGTGAACTTCTCAGAGCTCAGAAACAGCTGTCCTGGCCACCTAGTTCCTAATTTCCTTGGCCAGAAGCCTTACGCAGAATTCCCTGTCTCTGGTGTTCAAGGCTCCCAGCCTTGCAGTAATCAGATGCTGCTGTCTCAGCCCAGCCACTCCTGCCGGCTGGTTCACTGCCTCCCCTCTGCTCCTGGATCCCCACCAGGGAAACTGGGGTGGGGGTGTTGACAAGTGCCTTTGGTTCCACCCGGCTACTCAGTGCTTTGGCTTCACTCTGAGGACTGCAGTCTCAACCTTCCCAGCAAGTCCACCTACCCTCTCTCCCTCCCCAGAGCCCTGCACACTGTGGGTGAGGGAGCTGTTGGACTGCTGCTCGGGCCGTGGGATTGGGCTACGTCAGTGAGGACCATGAGAAGAACAGAGAACAGAAAACCATTGCGTGTCCCCGAGGGAGACGTCCCCAAAGTCCAAGCAACGCTTTTGGATTAGAAATAGTAGCCTGTTCATTAACTCTCTAATGTTTTTGAGAACAAAGAACCATATGACTAGATCCTTAAATTCTAACCCTTGCCCTTTAATAACCACTTTTTAAAATGAGCAATTGACACCACTTACGCATGTCACAAATCTCTATACAGTTTTAGACATCTAGGGCATTTAATATAATTTTTCATATTGCTTAACTCAGTGAGTAATGATGCTCAGAGATTAGAATGGATCTTTGGAACACATTTTCCAAAAGTCCAGCATTTGCTTAACTGGGAAAAAAATGCATTAAAAGGAAGAATGTCATATATAAAATATGAGGAGAGGAAAGAAATGGAATATGATGTTTGCTGATGCTAAAATTTGAATTGTCCAAAAAATGTTCCAATGCCTACTAATTTCTTACCTCCCTACACTTCTTTCCCGCCCAGCACTGCCACTTGGCGCCTTCTTCAACATGCAGTCAGTCGATAGGCGGACATAGGATCAGTGTTGTGAGCAGGTCCTCTTCCACAGACCAGTCTTGGGAATATTGGATTATCATAACCAGCCACTATATGTATGCTGGCACCCAAGCTGACTGGAAAGAAACAGTGAAGGGGACATTTGCTATATGGGCCAGAGCACTGGGGTTAACATTGCAGATAAATCAGAGACCAACACTGCCCCCATCCCCGGGGACAGTGAGCTATCCAGGAGGACAGGGATCCCCTCAATATAGTCACACTCTCAGCAGAGGAGTGCTTTTGAATGTGACACTGCAGGGCAACTGGAAAGATGGAATGCATAGATTGCCAGAGGACATTATTGTCACCACCTGGAGAAGCCCTGCCTGTAGCAGGAAGCGATGGAGCCTATAGAAACCAAGGTGAGAGGATGGCCTTGGGCAAGGCCTGGAGCTTCCTTGCAGTGGCCAGTTCTACCCTTGGGCTTCCCAGCTCTGTAACCCTTTCCATTAAACTGAACTGCGTTGATCTTCTGTCACATACAACCAGAACGAGCTGACAACCTCAGCAGTTCTGACATTATGTGTTCCCTCAGTACTGTGTGAGCAGAACCATGGAAAGGGGAGCACACAACTCGAAGGTGCTGGAAAGGAGTAGTCTAGAGCCTAGAGAGCCAGATAGGATGAAACGGTTGTGGGAGTGAGGGCATCGTTTCCATGATATAATTTCTGTTATAAATAATAATGATGGATAATTACATCTCTTACAAGCATGATACTCTTCTGAATGCCTTTATGTATTAATTCACTTAATCTTTTCCAAACCCAATGAAGTAGATGCTCATATTATTGTCTCCATCCTGCAGATGAGGAAAACCAAGGCATAGAGAGGGTGAATAAGTTTTCCTAATGCCACACAGCTAGGAAATGGAAGACTTGGGGTCTTAACTCAAGGGAGTCCATTCCCCAGCCCTAACCACTCCTCACACGGTCACTCCTGAAACAGGAAGGCTTTTGCTGTCATGACTGGTGTGTTGGAAGTCCTGCTTATGAAAACTATTATAGATGTTGTGCTTCCTTTGATCTATTGCTTTAGTCTCTCAATGACCGATTGCCTTGGAGGAGCTAGCCTCATAAGAAAATGAAAAGTCAGTAAACAAAAGCCTACTGAATTAGATTTATTTGTCTGCATTTTAAGATAGAGAACTATAAACTGTTTTTCTCATTCATTTAAACATTTTTAAGAACAAAGCTTATGGAACTTGTCAAAAGAGAAAATGTAAATAGAGCCTACACTTGGGTCTACATTTGGGCCATTAATATGAAGAGAAAGTAACATAAGAAGGGAAAAGGAAGTAACAGAAGAAGAGAGGGGGACCAGGAAATATTACAGAGATAAAAAAGAGTTTGAGACAGCAAGGCAGAGAAGGGCAGACATTAAATAATTGAAAAAGAAAGCAATAAACACCTGAAGACTAGACGTGCAGATGAAAAGAGACAGTCAGGGGTTGGGTGGGTGGGGAGAGGAGGGAGGGAGTGGGGAGAAGGGGGGAGAGAGAAAGAGAGAGAGAGAGAGACACTACCCTCAGAAATAGACAGAGCTAGATGGTCAGTTCCCTGAGGACAATGACCATGTCTGCTTCGTTTGAGCCGAGCACAGTGCCTGACATAAAATAGACACTCAAGAAATAGCTGTTGGCTGAATAAGTGAAAAAGTGAGACAAAGACACTCATAGAAGGCAACAGAGGAAAGACGCCTATGTAGTCATTAAGCGTATAGAATATGGACTCAGAAGAATCTGAGTTCAGATTCTGGGTTTGTATCTTCGGATGTGTATGATTTGGGGTCATGTACTCACTACTTCTGATTTTTTTTTTTTTTTGGTCTGTTTCTTCATGTGTAATAAAAAGACTATGTTTCAGACGTTTAGCTCTTTTTCTTTTACCTCCCAACCACCCTTCCATGCCCCGCTTTGGGATGCTGGGGCTATGACTCTGCACACCACCTTTTGGCTTTGCCAGCTGGCTGAGAAGGGCAAAGGACCCCAATCTTCCCTCCTGCTACCTGCTCCTGAGAGCATCATTCCCCCAAAGCCTCTGCAGCAGCAGCAGGTCTTTCTGTAGTATCAACTAAACCCACGGGTCAGTTTCCAACACCTGCAGAGCCAGTTTCCATGGGCCCCGCTCAGAGACCTCAGCACAGCTGAGGCCTGAGGCTCAGCTCTGGGGCTCCCCTCCTCTATATTCCCAGCTTCTTTCCTTTGTTCCCCCAGCCCTAGAAATGCTAGCTGCTTCCTGTAGTTGTTGCCTCCTTGATGCCTTGGATCCCCCATTTTTACCGGTTTAGTCACTAGTGATCAGCTTTATGCCTAGTTAACAATTCTTTCTGTTCCATTTTCTCTATTTAGATATCTAGTACAGCTTCTGTATCCTGCCTAGACCCCAAATGAAAAAGGATAATAATACCCACTTCATGGCATCCTGAGACTAACTGTATAAAGAGCTTAGAATATTGCCGGACTGTATTAAGAACCGGATAACTGTGAGCTACATGTTATAAAGAGATAAAGCAGAACACACTTCGACAGTAAAACTGGAGATGATGTGGATGGTTTCAGGGAGCAATATCTTGACTTTATGACTTTTGTAGATTGTGACAGGCGTGCTCTGCCTTTGCAGCTATAGGTGCAGAGTATCCAAGTCAGATATCATGTCACTGACTCTCTGACACCACTGATTGTCACTAAGAAAATTAAAAACAGCACAGATCATGAGGCTCATTTTGCCATTAGAAATGTTAAAATGTGACAATAAATGTGTGCCTAAGAATTGATGAAATATAGTGTTTACACTGAACCATGGTGAATTTTAGGTGACCCTTGGATGGCTCTGTGACCATTCTCTATCCCTTCCTCTACAGTACTGACATCACACACACACACCATACATACCATACACACTTAGGAACAGTGAAGAACAAGGTAAGCTTTCCTGGCCCTATATGAATTCTTATTAAAGGGTCCCTGAGGAGGCCAGCAATTGGAAATCGACTTCACAAAAGAAATCTTTCATTTGGTTTAGTCGGCCTGTTTTAACAAAGGCCTTAATTACCTTCCTCAACTAGCAAAGCCTTCCAGTTTTCTGAGCAAAATAACCTAGTGCTCAAACCACAGGCAAATCATAAGTTTGCTTTCTGACCCAACTCAGAAGGAATGGGAACCTAAAGTGGAACCTTGCTTGTTAGCATGACCAGTGGTCTGAGCTAAAATTGTCTTGTGTTCAGAACACTCTGTGGGCTTTTATGTGTCATGCGTAAGCTTGAATCCAAGTATGTTTCTGGAGTATGGATGTGCTCAGAAAAACAAGCAATGCAAAAATAACACTTGTGAGTCCATGTATTTCCCGTCCCAAATAGGTCCTTGCTAGAGCTGGCTTTGCACAGCCCCAATCACTTTGGGGAGACAGCTGACACTGACTCCACATCATGCAGGTTCAAGATCACCTGTTGGGGAAGGAGTCGAGGAGCAAGAGAGAAGGATGCTTGTGGGACTGTCTGGCAGTTAATTTGAAGAAAAGAAGACTAAATGAAGACTCATTAGTCAGTTTTCATTGACCTGGGTTGGTTTTATTTCATCTTCACACACTGGCCAAATAGGGAACTGCAGCCCAGCTCTTTCTCCCCTCCACCCTCTGACTCGATCTGAGGTGGAAAAATCGCAGTGGAGCCCCAAGCCTTGTCTAAAGCGCTGTGCACTCTGCCGGCAACACTCGCTTCAAAGCCCTTGCTGTGCCTCTTCCTTTTAACTTTCCAATTTTTGCCTGGGAGGTGTGAAGGGGGAAATTCATCCCCAACATGTAAGAATATCGGACAGGGAAGGTCTGGAATGCATAAGGAGGGGGTAAGGAGCAAGCGTTTGCTTCATGGGAATAAGACTCTCTCTCTCAGAAACCCTACACAAATTCTTGGAATGCTCACAAAGAGAAGACACGGAGAGGGAGTTCGGTTAATCAGGGGTTGATATGATGTGTCCTGTTTATTGCATACTAACTATGTGACTGGTGTTGTGCTGAGCACTGAGGATGCCAAGACAAATAAGAAAGTTCTAGCCTCTAAGAGCTCACAGTCTAATTAATATGTAAACAATCGACTCATTAACTGCCCCAAAGAAAAGCAGAGTTGATGGGTCAGGCTCAGAGGAATAACAGAGGCCAACTCAGAGGAAGTGAGTTAAGAGGCCATCATACCAGGACCTTTGCACTTGCTATTCCCCCTGGTCGAAAGCTCTCTCCTGAAATATCCTCATGGCTCACCCCTGTAGCCAGGCTCAGAAAGGGGTCAGCACCAGGGAGACAAGAGGAAGATGGATAACTCTGTAGGCTTTGTGCCATCCCTGAGATCCTCCTATCAAAGACTGAATGCACCGAGTCTCTTCCCATATTACTCACCAGCTCCTTCGCTCACAGCACTTTCTCTCTGCACATGTGTGTCAGCTTTCCTCTGTGCTAAGTCTCTCATTGGTGACACATATTTCTGAATAACATGTGTTCTGAGATAAGCCCCTTATAGAAATGTCAGTTGAGCCCCCTAGTTGGTGACTCAATAATCAGTTACAATCCCCCCGTGCAGTAAAGACATGGCCCCCAGAGCTCCAGCTGCAAAGCAGTGGTGAGGCTGTCAGTGGAAGTCAAAGGGCAATAGTGGCAAGCATGGCTCATGAGAATCAATAGTTAAAATTTTAAGAATTTTGCAGGCCAGTTGATGACATGTTGGTAACTTGAAAAAAGGCATGGTATGAGTATTCAAACCATAGAAATCAGCCAGCGGTGCACATCAGGGCTTCTTTTCCTTCTGTAGAGCTGGGTGTTAAGCATTAGTAGCACGCTATTGCCAGGTATGGTCCTTCTGGTTGCAGGGAACAGCTCTGACCAAATGGGTCCATTAACAAAGATGAGACAAAGAAGGTGGAAGGGGCCAGAAAGCTGCACTTTCCTTGATCCCGAGCAAGAACGAAAGTCTTCCTCCCTGGCTAGGTAGCTCAGTTGGTTGAAGCATCATCTTGTGCACCAAGAGGTTGTGGGTTCAGTTCCTAGCCAGGGCAGGGATTACCTAGGTTGCAGGTTCAATCCCTGGTCAGGAACCCTACAAGAGGCAACCAATCAATGTTTCTTTCTCTCTCTCTCTCCCCCTTCCTCTCTCTCTAAAATCAATAAATATATCCTCAGGTGAGGATTAAAAAAAAAAAAAAAGAATGAAAGTCCTCACTTCCTCCATGCTCCCTAAAGCCTGGGTCAGCAAACTTTCTGTAAAGGGCCAGATAGTCAGTATTTCCAGCTTTGCAGGCTACTGGTCACTGTCGCTCCTATTCAACTCTGCAACACAGCACAAGAACGACTGTGGACAGTGTGCAAACGTTGGCCGTGACTGTGTTCCAACAGCATTTTATTTTGAACCCCATGTCATTTTTACATGGCACAAGATCTTCTTCTTTTGATCTTTTTTCAACCATTCATAAATGTAAAAACTGTTCTTACTTTATCGCTATACAAAATCAGGCAGTGGGCTGGGTTTGGCCCTGGGGGCAGTAGTTTGCTTCACACTGCCTTGGAGGATAATATATTGAGTCCTGTCTCAGTGAATATTAAAAACAATCCTATTATTGATCAGTTTATGTGCCAAGTGTTATCGAAAGAGCTTTATATACATTCACTTATTTAATCCTTAAGCCAATCCAAAATAAATACTATTATTGAGGCGTAGAGAAGAAAAATAATGTGGCCAGGGTCACACGGGGAGAATGTGGTGGAGACGGCTGGTGTTGAAACTCATTTTGCCTAATTTGAAAGTGTGCGCGCTAAGCTGTGCCACCCCAGTTTGATACCCTGGGTCTTGTGTGCAGGAAATAATGTTGAGCATGTGTCACCAACTAACACACTTAACCCTCCAGCCATCACTTGCTGCCAACTTTTTCTCCCACTTTCTCCCCATTCACAGGCCCTAGAAGCCATCCTGCAAACTTGCCCCAGAAAAATAGTCAGATGGGCAAAGTCACAGTTGCAACCTTATCTTTTTTAAAGAGCCCCACAAAATAGGGAAGCAGGTCGAGTAGCACTTGAAATACATTTTCAAAAATCAGGCTAAAAAGAGGCCACATCAGTCACGTGAGTCCCCAGGCTGGTCTCACTCCTGACTGACACGTGGGTGAGCCCAAGCTAACAAATCCCTTCTCTACCTCAGGAGTTGGCAGGACAAACCTAGGAGTTCTGCTTCACACTCTTTTAAAAAAAGGCACAGAAAATTAATTATTGAGAGGACAATGACTCCTACCAGGAAAATATTTTACTTGGGTTGTGTATGTATATCTCTCTGTGTATGTATGTAATGATATTCAGGATATTCAGAAATGGAAAAACCCATAAATTATAAGGTTAAATTATTCTAGGAGATAAAAATGTCATAATTTCTGTAATTTCTTTCTACTTACTTTAGTAAAAAAACTCTGATGAAACAAATACAAACTGTTAATACCATGTTGTTAAATCTTAGTGAGATGTTCCTTTATTAGCGATCTTTTAATGCCTAAAACAAATAGTATGACAGACAAAAGACAGATTTTTTAAGAACATAAATGACTTTGCTTACCTTGAATTCTAAGACAAATCAGAGGGGCGACGACCTGGGTGCCACTCAGTGACACCCTGACAGTGACTCTCCAGTGTAGCTCAGCCCTCACCACAGGCGGTCCCTTCACTCGGCCATCAGTTTTACTGGGCTTTGAAATAAGCTCAATCTATCCTTGCCAGTAAAACTCAAAAATCCAGGCACACAGCTAAAGGAAAGTATAGTTCAACCTTGAAGACCACAATAAACATTCCCTGGCTTATGGAGAAAGCTGATTTGTCCCGTTGGGAAGCTAGCTTTTTAAGTAATAAAGTGCTATGCCTGCTTAACCTTGAAAAAGGCCAAGCTACTGGTGATGGAGCCCAGGCCGCAAAAGAAGAGCCAGCTGTCAGAATGGGAACGATCAAGAAAACTGATGGCCACTGATGGTGTCTAGCGCTGGGAGAGTCTGGGGAAACAGGCGCACACATATACTTCTGGTAGGAGCATAAACAGTAAGGAATCTTTCCTGGAGGATAATTTGGCAATGTGTAGAAAAGCCCTCTTTGAGAGTCTTTGACATAGAAGTCCCACCCCTGCAAATTTACCCAAAGTAAATAGTTGGCTAAATGTGTGAGGATGAACAAACAGGATATTAATTATGGGAGAGTTTCTGGCACTGATAAATTTGAAATGAAATGAACATTTATCAATAGGAGTTTGGTTAAACAATTACGGTGTAGCTACACAAGGAAAACCATGAAGCCATTAACTAGAATGATATGTGTCTATACTTACAGACATGGAAATATCGATGTTTACATGTTGCTGAGTGGAAAAAAACCCTGTGTTCTCCAACTGTGTGGGGGTATGCATGGGTGTACACACAAGCACACACAGAAACACTTCTGAACAGCACAGCTTTTATAGCAGTTATTTCTGAGTCATGTCAGCTTAACTTTACATTTCTCTGTATATTCTGAATTTTCCGGAATAAGTATGTATTATTTTCTTAATTAGGAAAAAATTTACATAAACTGAAATTCACCAAGAACTAGCTAGTGATGTCTGGTCATCTTCTCCCTTTAGTTTTAACACCAGTTAATTCTAACACAGCTTCTTGCTTTACAACATCTGCTAGTTGGTCCTCAACCACAGGTTTCTCAGAGGCTGAGATATTTAAGCCAATTGCACTTTTTGAGGCTCTTAGCATGTATATATTTTAAAGAAGAAATGATAAAAGAGGGTTATAAAATTTAGTCTATTATAACTATCTACATTTAACAAATCAATGCTTTCATCATCAAGAAAACCATTCTATATAATTCCATACTCTAACAAACAGGACTCACAGGGACAGTCTTATTTGCTGTGCAGGAGAGATCATGCCATCCTAGAATGGGCCACAATTTTAAAGTGGTGTGATGAGGTTCTTCCTCTTCTAGGCCCATCAGAGTGGTTCTAGGCCTGGCTGTCAAATCCTTTGGAAATAATATTAGAAATCAAAATGTCTATCAAAATTTGAGGCCCTTGGGGAAAGTGCACCTGGCATCATGTGAGCCTCCTGACATGCTTGAAGTTGGCTCCGCCTCTACCCCATGCTGGACTAGTTCAGTACAGCAACACAGTTCATTCCCTCCAGCCCCCACCGTTCCCGCATTCTGGCTTTCCTGGACTATACTGTGAGTCTCTGGTCTTACAGTTCCCAAAATATATTCGAGGGGCTTCTCAGGTTATTTCAACCCAGTGGCCTTCTCACTGGAGAGTCTATCAACCCCCATGTGAGAAATATGGCTGCCTGTTGCAGGATGGTGAGGGCCCAACACCACACGGTGCTGTAGTTTGCCTGGAGAAACAAAGTTCTGGAAACAGGGACCCAGGAGTTGTGGCAGAACTACAGTGTCAGAGATGGGGGACCACAGTGCTGCGGGTGGACCACAGACCATTAGACACCTGCCTGTGTTCGGGAAACTCCAGATACAGCCCAGGACTACAGCTGCACTTGAGTAGTATCAAGCTCCAAACTAAAAGCCAGAGTCACATCAACATTTCCACATGGCTGGGAGGCCAGGCCCTGCCCAGATGGCACATTTGAGTGACTGAGCAGGCGAGGCTTCAGCATTCCCAGCAAGACAGATGCAGATCGTTCACAGTGGAGCCAACAGCAGCGATGCTCTTTGTTTTGCCACGTCTCCCTGTAAGCTGGACAGAGCAGACCCTCGGAACTCAGAGTCCTCAAGAGCTTCCATGGGAAAAACGAAACAGGGGTGACCATCACGAAAGCAGAAACAAAGTTAAGACACTCTAAAGCAACTCCAAAAGTCATGTGACCTTAGGGTGCCATCAGGAATGGACACAACGGACAAACAAGTCTGGCAAGTGGTGCCACAGATAGAGCAGATGCAGCAGGAAACATTCTGCTTGTTTGCTTTTGCACCTTCTGTTCAGGGACATCAGTGGTCTCTGCAACACCTTCTCCCTTATTTTACTTATAAATTTTTTAGGTAATAAATTACGTTAGTACATAATTATTACATAAATTAGTTTCCAATTATACCCATTTCATGCTCCTTTCAACACAATCCTTTTAATGTGTTCAACGTGAATATTTTTATTTGCATGTGTTTTTGCAAAACACATAATGTTTTGTGTTCATGGATTTTTAAAAAATATATTTTATTGATTATGTTATTACAGTTGTCCCATTTCCCTCCCTTCGTTCCCCTCCACCCTGCACACCCCCTCCCACCCATATTCCCCCCTTTAGTTCATGTCCATGTGTCATAAGTTCTTTAGCTTCTACATTTCCCACACTATTCTTGCCCTCCCCCTGTCTATTTTCTACCCACCGTCTATGCTACTTATTCTCTGTACCTTTTCCCCCCTCTCTCCTCCTCCCACTCCCCTGTTGCTTACCCTCCTTGTGATCTCCATTTCTGTGTTTCTGCTCCTGTTCTAAAGTTTGCTTTTGTTTTAGGTGTGGTTGTTAATATCTGTAAGTTTGCTGTCTTTTTACTGTCCTATTTTTATCTTCTTTTTCTAAGTCCATATTCTATTCTATTCTATTCTATTCTATTCTATTCTATTCTATTCTATTCTATTCTATTCTATTTCATATAATAAGGGCGTGGTGATGATGAACTCCTTTAACTTGACCTTATCTGAGAAGCACTTTATCTTCCCTTCCATTCTAAATGACAGCTTTGCTGGATAGAGCAATCTTGGATGTAGGCCTTTGATTTTCATGACTTGGAAACCTCTTTCCAGCCTCTTCTTGCCTGTAAGTTCTCTTTTGAGAAATCTGCTGACAGTCTGATGGGAACAACTTTGGTCGCTTAGATGAATTGGCTCTGGGGCTTTGATCTGTTCTCTGATTTGAGCCATTTTTGTTTTGTTTTGTTTTGTTTTTTGGTCTGGTCACAGCTGTTACGTAGTGAGGGGCAGAGCCTTAGGTGTTCCCCAGGGTGGGGCAGCCCAGTTGCTGTACGTTCACAGAGGGAACAACAGCTCTTGCTCCACGCTCTCTCGGATTCCAGTCCCTTCTACTGCTTTCCTCAAGCAAATTGGGCCCTTGTGTTGCTGATTTCCATGTCAGTGGGCTTGTGTACGTTCTAGGACCCTGTGGGTCTCTCCAACAAAATCTCCTGTGAGGCTGGGAGTCTCTCCCGGTACTTCAACCCCCACAAGTGTTTTCAATCGGTGCTTTTAGGCTTTATTTCCCAGTGCTGGGGCCCTGGGTTGTGCAGTCTGTCTTGCTGCCCGTTTTCACCTGGTTTATCTGCACATGAATGTGTGACCATGGTTAGCCACTTTGTGCACTTCACCTGGTCTGCTCATTGCCTCCCTGCACCCGGCAACCACCACCTGTGTGCCTGTGGTGTGCCAACTGCTGCCTGCGTGTCTGGGACCACTAGCCACTGCTTTTTCCTGCCATGATCCCTCTCTGCCAGTTGCCAACTCTGCTCCTCTTACTGGTCTAGGTGAATTGTTGTCGGACTTCCATACAATTTAATTTTCTATCTGTTCCGGTTGTTTTTTTGTTTCTAAATTTTTGTTGTCCTTAATTTTGGTTGTGAGAGGAGGCACGATGTGTCCTCCTATGCCTCTATCTTGGCTGGAAGTCCCCATGTTAATGGATTTTTAACTTACATACATAAATAGTTATGCTAAACATCTCATGCTATTTTCTGCCTTTTCCACTAAACAGTAGTGTAGCTATATGTTTTTCGATTCCTTATTGCTATATATGTATTTGATTCATTGTTCCTAACTGTTCCCATTCATGTACCCCCACAACATTTTACCCATCTGTCTTCCCAGTGCTGGACAGACACTCACAAATAATACTGCAATTAGCATTACTGTGTATGTCCTCTTGTGACCTGTATGAGAATGTCCTGGGATATATACCCAGGAGCTATATTGTTGGAACACTGTAAGTGGGTATACTGAATTTGACTAAATTTTGCAAGATCGCTTACCAGAATGGCTGCCAGTCTATACTTGCATTAGCACTGTGTGACGATGCCTGTCTCCACATCTCCAGGGTGGGAACCACTTACAAGAGATAGGTCACCATATGGAGCTCTTCCTTTTTAGGCTTTGGACCTTTTGTATCTTATGTCCAGCATGGGTGCCTGAGCTCACGGCTCCAAACAAACTCCTGGGATCTGGCACTGAGAATCCCCATTGCTAGAGCTCCCTAGAAAAAGATGAGCAAATGTGCCCCACTGCCAGTCAGTCGCTGCACAAGTACTCTTGAGTGCATTCTACTGCAAGCAAAGCTCTGTGTTGATGGAGACAATCTCACATGGTCTGTGCCTTTTTTTGTATCTAGAATGACATTAATTCAAATTCTTATACATAAATAACCACTAGCATGCAATGTTAGGAAAGCGTATCTCAGGATGCTGTGGGGAGCCTTACCTAATTGAGAATGAAAGCACCAGCAAGGCAGGCATTTTCTCTACATACTCCAGCTTCTGGCAGAGTGCCCGATCCATAGTTGGCCTTCCTCGAATCGTTGCTGAATGAAGGACTAAAAGAATAGAAGGTCAGGGTTCAGGGAAGGCCTCCATTAGAGCACGATGCTTGAACCAAGCCTTAGAGGATGAGCAAGGGTCAGTCAGGCTGTGGTGGGGGGCACTGCTGGTAGCGGGGGTGATACCAGGTGCTCTCCCAGGTGAGGAGCTGGGAATGGGTGCATAGTGACCGAAACAACTGAGCCCTTCTGTGGAAATGCTCTCACACGTCACCTAGGCACAGGTGTGCTGGGACGCCAGTCCTGCTCAACACAGTGTTGGGAGCAACGTCCAACCTGGGCAGCAGGGTCCTAGACAACAAGAAGTCCTGCAGCCGCAGAACAAAAAATGGAGTTTCTATGTCATAAATTGGTTTAAAAAACCACAGCATAGTCAAAAGAGAACAAGCTTGGAATCAAAAAGTCCTGAATTTGAATTCTCTGTCTTAGCAGCCCGGCAACCATGTTTCATGAGTAAACAATAGGGATGATGATACAAATTTCAGAGGACTTTTGAGAAAACTGAACAAGACATAAATTTGTGAGATATATTATGTAATAATAAGATATACCAGTGAAGCAAAAATGGGTTCACAGTTGTTCATATGGAAAATAATACAATAATTAATAAATAATAATACAAGACTAAACTCTGTGTTTTTCCCACTCACAACTGTAACCTCCTTTTGCCACACCCTGTATTACCATAATGATAATAGCTATTACTGTCCACTTATTTGCTAAGCACTTTGCTTAAAGTCTGTCTTTTATCCCTTGTACCTACCTCATAGGGTTTTGTGTGCACATGGGCATTTAGAACAGTGTCTGGTACAAAAAAGTATTCAAAAAGTGTTAGATATTATCACATAAGTACTCCCATTTTACAGATGAGGAAACTGGGGATTGGAGAGGTTAAACGACTTAACAAAAGTCACATGTCTAACAAGTTACAGATCCAGGATCTGACACAACCTCAGCCTCCCTACTTTCTGCTGTGGGAAGTGCCTGACAAAATACCAATGTTAGTCTCTCTTCCCACCTACCTGCCAGCCTCCCTTGAGGAGTACTTAGCGACGAGGAGCATGAGGCTCCAAGTGTGGACAGAACTGTCAGGATGGTATAGAGAGAGCACCAAGTGTTCCTCCACATGCACACACACACGCCTGGTAGACATTTCTGTCACGTGTGGAAAGCAGGCTGTAAGTATTGTGGACAGACACAGCAGAATGTACCCAGCAGAATGCACCCAGCTTATTTCTGGGTACGCTGGACCCTTATGACAAACAGGCATGGATTTCATATACCTTGTCTAAAATTGGGGTAATTTAAATTAGGAGATACTGAGTCATGATGGGAAAATTTCACAGTGGTGTCTGACAACTACTATGAATTTAATTACTACAGGAATCCAAAATTGGGCAGAATCTAGGTTGCTGAATTCCGGGTAGTCACTGGGTTATTTTAAACTAAATAAACCCAAGGCATGAAGAAGCTCAAGTACCCCAGGAAGAGGGTAAATCATTTGAAATAGACATAGGGGAACCTTCTTCTTTCTTCTTTCTTCTTTCTCCTCCTCCTCCTCCTCCTCCTCCTCCTCCTCCTCC